>PVKU01004774.1:104392-138497 GCA_004027475.1 Anoura caudifer
GGGGGGGGGGGGGGGGGCACATGAGAGGCAACCACACATTGATATGTCTCTCCCTATCTTCCTCCCCCTCTCTAAAAATAAATAAGTCTTTAAAAAAAAAGAGATGTATACACACAGATCAAAGAGCAAAGTTTCTGATTCCCTAGTGCCCTTTTCCAGTCTATTTATTCCTCCCCCCAGAAATATCCACCCTTTTAAACATCAATTAGTTGTACTTGTTCTCAGCTTCATGTGAATGGGATCATGTATTGTTTTATGCTTGGCTTCTTTCATCAACATAATATATGTGATTCATCCAGGTCTTTGCATGTATCAGTGGTCCATTTTTTTTATTGCTATAGACTGTTCCATTGTGTGAATTCCATGCTGTAATTCATTTATCCATTCAGCAGTTGTTGGCATTTGAGTTTTTCCAATTTAGGGCTGTTATACATAAAGCTGCCTTAACTGCTCTTGTCCCTGTGTTTTGGTGGGTATGTGCACTCATTCCTCTTGAGTATAATACCTAGGAGTCAATGGGGTAGGTTATAAAGCAAAAAGACATCAAGGGAACTGATGAAGCTTATCTGTACCTTGCATCAGTGTGGGGTCTGATACCCTCCACAACAACATCACTGAAGGATTATTTAAAATGCCTTACCCAGACCTCACTGGTTTGGCTTCGCTGGTTGGAGTGTCATCTTGTAGACCAAAAGGTCATGGGTTTGATTCCTGGTCAGAGCACATAACCCAGGTTGCAGGTTTGATCACCACTTGGGCTGCGTATGAAAAGGCAGTCAATTGCTGTTTCTCTCTCACATAGATATTCTAGATGACACTTAGATTTGTGTTGCAGAGACACCATAAATGATTTAAAATTTTTAAAAAAGAAAAAAAAGCAGTGGTCAGTTCCAGAAAGGGAAATTAAGAAATGGCTTTGTTGAAATACTGATACTCATCCATACATAGATCATCCATATTACCAATACTTGAGTTTCCACTGAGCACAGAGCACTCTACTGCTTTGTAAAAAATGGAATTAAAAGCTTTAGTTCCTTCCATTCCTTTTTTGTGTGTTGGAGAGTTCTATTGTTTAATTGAATCTGAACACCGGAAAAAGACTAGAAAGACAACAGTATCAAGCTGTCAGATTCATTCCCTGCCTGTTTACCCTAAGGTGAAGTCTAATGTGCTTTGCAAATGGGTTGTTAAATTTTTCAGGTGTTGGGGAGAACTACTTACTAGTGCCATTGACTGCTCTTAGCCCCTGTACTCACTCTCTTTTCCTGTTTCCCACCTTTGTTACCACTAACAATTTTGGGTAGGAATACGAAAAAAAATGACTACCAGTGCTAATATTCCTAGACTCGCATTGCCCCCCAACCGTTTTTCCACAAACAATTTGTGGAGCTCATGGTGATCATATTACTATTGACTGAAAGCTGGCTATAGTTTTGCCACACAGCATTTTACTCCAGACTGTCACGTTCTACGGTGTTATGTCGATGTAGCATAGTCTCAGTGCAAATGTTGCCACATTTCGTTTTGTTTTGTTTTCTCCTGTGGGGATGAGAAGAAGCCTTGATACCAGGCTACAATTAATGAAGCCCCAGGACTAGTTAATGTGAGTTAATGTGAGTTAGGACTAAAACATATAATAAAGCATAGTGCCAATTAAAGCTGTGTGTTCATTTTTTGAATTGTTCATTCAAAAAAAAAAAGATGTTCAACAGAAAACTGTAGCTTTCAAAAATAAAGTGATATAAGAACTTCACAGGAATGCAAAGCCGTGAGACCATGGGCCATGCAAACTAGTCTGAAAGATGAGTAGGACTAAGGCAGAGAAGGGAAAATAGACACCTGGGTGCAAGGCTTAAGTGAAATACTCAAGAATGTGATCTTGTTTTTGGATTAGCAGAAGTGTATTACCAGTAATAACAACAATAAGAGAGTCACTCATGCTGCTTAACTGATGAGGAAAAAAATTACTAAGCAAAAGCTAAAAGATTACCTTAACAAATTTCTACTAAAGAAATCACCTAAGGCAGCACTTGGGCTATCAGTCTGATAAAGATGAATTATTCAATACCTGTTGGGGCAAATGTTTAGCCATCTGGAAAAACATAAATCTGGATGCCAGCCTCACTCCATAGATCAACCTAAATTCCAACTGTATAAAAAATGTAAATATTGTGTTTTTCAAAATAAAACCATAAAAATGCTAGGAGAAATTGATCCCGGATGGAGAAAGCCTATGTAAGTGATACAAACCCCAAAAAGTATAAGAAAAATATCAATACATAAATTTGTCTATGTAAAAATTCAAAATATTCATAGAACATAAGAGTTAAAATAAATTACTAACTGGGGGAGAGGTTTGCTTGTATATTACAGGCAAAGTGCTAAAAGTCCCTACAAAGAAAGATCCTGGATGTGTTAAAAATGATTAAAGATAATTTAAGGCATAAAAACAAATTTTATTTAGCCCTTCATGAAGGGACAGTCTCCATTCAGAGAACTGCAAAATGGGGCAGAAGGCAGGAAGCTTTTATAGGATAAAGAATAAAGAACAAGGTAGAGAGAGAAAAATACCTGGTTGTCTGGGGTCACACAGTCAAGCTTGTTTGGGGTGAGAAGAAACAAGGAAGTAAGTATAGAACCCAGAGTTGGCTTGGTGTTTGGGAATTAGCTGACTGGATATGCAACATTTCTGGTCAAGCAGAACAGTTACAGGAACACAAAGCTATCTACATTTCAATTTGCTGACCTAGCACCCTGGGCAGGAACAGCTTCACCTTAGGTCTAGAAAGTTATTTCAACAGAAGGAAGAAAGGCAGGTCAAAGCAGTATACAAAAGGCTTAATTCCGATAACATCAATTTGTAGAAAGGTGTTCCAGCAACCCTACTAGCAAACAGGGAGGTACTCTTCACCTACTGAAGATGTTTGAACATCAGTAGTGACTTGTTTGGGTAAGGACATTGGAAAATGTACATTTTTGTGCACCATTAATCAATTGGAATGACTTCTGGAGAATAGTATAGCAAAATATATCAACATTTAAAATTCACTCATCTTTGAAATCGGTTTACTCTAGGATCTATTCCTATGGGAATACTTGCACATCTGTGCACAGATCCATGTATCATGTGAAGTAGGAAGTTGTCTTGATGCAATAATAACCCCCAAACACATGGCAGGCAGGTTATCCCAGATGTCTGAGACAGGAGACTTTACATCCCAAATGAAGATGCTCAAATCACTTGGTTTATTGAATCACTGTTAAGTTGAAGTCCATTGGAAGCGTAGTGAAGGCTAAGACATGGAGGTGAGAGGTCCACGTTACCTGAATCCTGTGTTATGCAACGTCACGTCCATTCTGGGGCACCTGCCCTCACCCTGACGGTGTGGTTATGAGAACCACAGCTGAAAATGACGGGTCTGAGCAGAGGGAGGATGCGTAGATCAGTAGTCCATGCTTGCTGTGTCAGAAATGCACCGGGGCAAGCATGCCTGGTGAGTGACCGGCTGAGAGCCACATTTTCTGCCTGTTTCTGGGGCGGAACATGCATGGGGCCAGAATGGGCATCCACAGTGAATGGGTGTCCACCAATCTAGGGGTGATGTAGCTGTCAGCCTGCAGGTGGCATCATTTTCACCTTCCAATTTATTCTTCCCATCTTTCTTGGTTAGCAACACTCTTGTTTCTTCATCCTATTTACATAAATTCCATTCTGTCTTTATCATGTCTCCCAGTGTATTATCTGTAGCTGACACATCTTAAGAATTCTTTCTCATGTGTATCATAGATCTTTTTTGTTTCTCCTGCTCTTTAAAACAACTGAATATTCTCATAATACAACAAACACAAACTGTAAACATGTTAAAATGCACTTAAAATATTTTTTTAAAAAAAGAATTGTTCAACAGGGGATAAGCCAAATAAGTCATTGTCATGTGTAATAGAGTGCCGGCTGTTAAAAATAACGACATTTATTGGCAAAAGAAAAAATGTATGTCCATTTTTATTGAATGAACAGTGTTCAAAAACATTTACAGCACCCTGTTTGTGTTAAAATACGTATTTTCTAGGTTACACAGTGAGATTCTTCCAGACATTTCTCTCAAAGTCAGGAGGATCTCAAAATATTAACAGTAATTTTCTTTGGGGGATTTGAGGTGATTTTTGCTTTCTTGCACTCATGTTTTTTTTATATTATTACAGGTGAGATGGGGAGGTACTACAAAAAAAGCTTACTTTTTATAAGCTAAGGAAAAAACAACTCACTTCTGGTTTTTAAGAGTTTCCTGTGGCCAGCATTTTGCTCTGGGAAGAATGGCCTTTGCAGTTGTGTGGACACGTCCATTCACTGGCTGCATAGAGCTGGTTTCTAGCCTCCCTTAGCCTCAGTTTTCTAGTCTGCAGAATGAGATAATGAATGCCTCAGTGGCGGTGAGAGCGTTTGCAAAGGGCACACACAGCATGATGTCAAGACTACCGTAGTGGGCTAATAAACGTTCTTCCACCCCTGTACTTGATAGAATTCTGAACCCTTGTCTGCCCCTCTATTTCATTCCTGATAGTGTGAAAGGACCAACTAAATGCAGTGCTAGAAAATCCCAGCAGCTGCAGAAGGCTCTTTCCAAGGCAACTTGTGGTACCCAGATTACAGTAACTGCGGCCCAATAAAGCTGGTAAGGGAATCCGGTTTTCCCACTGTCTTCTGGCTTTCCCACTATAAAGTTGAAATTATAATATAATATTTTCTACTGGAAAACACTTTGGCCCCTGGATCTAATAACATTGTATTTAAGGGAGTAAAACTTGGGGTTGGACTGCAGTATTGCTAAACTTTGGTGTGCGTAGGGTCATCTGGAGCGGTGGTTCTTGGTCCTGTGCAGACCCAATATCACCTTTTTTATAATGTTCATGTTGCTATCTTGAAATTCACAGATAATTTTTAAAATTATTACACACACTTTTAAAATCAGTATAATTTCTAGACAGTAAATAAAGGAGAAATAAAAGGAACGATTATAATTATGCATTTCAGTATAGAAGTTCTCTGGGGCGATTAACTTTATGACATTGTACTACCCAGATGTTGGCACGTACAGGCAGACTCACCACGAATCTGGCAGTTATAACACAAATGTGTTGGATTAGCAACCAAACACCACGCACCACATGGCCATTGGTGATATCTTCCAGAATGGCCAACGGTTTGGTCAAGTTATGGACCAAAGAGGCTAATTTTCCTCTAATTTATACACTGATTGAATTCCTGTAAAATTCAGTATGTGTTAATGCTCTGCAGAAAATACTCTAAATATGCAATTTGGAATTTATTAAGTAGAGAACTTGTGTAAAATATAGATCCCTGAACACCCAACTCCAAAGAGTTTTGACTCAGGAAGTCCAAGATAGGACCCAGAATCCACATCAACCTCCTGGCAGTGATTCTCACTCAGGCATTCTGTTTTCTTTTCTTTCTTTCTTTCTTTTTTTTTTTTTTTTTTTTAAATTTATTTTTAGGGAAAGGGAGCGGGGGGGAGAGAGAGAAACATCAATCCGTTTCTTGCATGCCCACAACCTGGCAGGCAGGGATCTGGCCCACACCCCAGGCATGTGCTCTGACAGGGAATGGAATTTGCAGCGCAACACCCAATCCGCTGAGTCACACCAGTGAGGGCCAGACATTCTGTTTTCTAAATGATTTGGGGGAGGGGTGGTTGTTCTAGAGAGGGAACTAAAAACTCAGATTGGTTATTCCTATGTAGTGTAATGTACTGAGATGATAATAGGAATTTAGAATAAGAATATCTCAGTTTCAGACATAAGTCTGCTACTTGTAATTGCCTAACTTGGCACAAATTTTTGTGTATCTATTTCCTCGTCTATAAAAATAGTTATTGTACCTGCAGAGTGGAGGGATGGGACTGTGGTTTCTGAGACTCTTTGAAGCTTGCTTGCTTTATTTGTCAAGATTATTAAAACTCAGTGACACTAACTCCACTTTCAGAAAATCTGGATGGGGTGCTGTCACTTTCCTAAAAGCCCACTGAAACCAGAGAAAGCAAGCCATCAAACAAACAAACAACAACAACAAAAAAAAATTAGCCCGCTCACCTCCGCACTCACCAAACAAACTAACAGACACAAGCTCATAATCTGGGAGTATGCGTAAGGAGGAGTGGCTTCTCTTTCACTGGCTTTGGTTTACTTAGACTTTCAGCTCCATCTGCTACTCAATTACTCCTCCGTTCCTCCTCCTCTCCCACACCTGCCACTATCACATCTACCTTTTTTCTTGGCGCTCTCCCCCTTCCCTGCACTGTGCGTTGTCGTCTCCGGTTTCAGTCACCAGCTGGTGGGCCACCCCTTTGGCTTTTCCCTTTGTTTGGTGATCCTGGGCAATCCTCCAGCAACATCTGGCTCCTCTCCAAGATGGGCAAAGTGGGGACTCCCCTTTGCAGACCCTAGGAGGCCCACACTGCGCGCCCTGGTCCTCTCACCTCCTCTCGTCCTCTCGTCCTCGACACTCGCTCTCACCTCCCTGCCCCTCTCTCAGCATCTCACCCTCCCACCCCAAACAGTGGGTCCGAGGCTCCTGAGCTGCCTGCTGAGTAAGCTGGTGAAGGTGCCGGTTCCCCGTCACTGCGTTCACCCAGAAGCATATCCCAGGGGCTCCTCCCCAGATCTTGCGCTCCGGCTGCGGGAGGCTGAGGCCAGCTCCTCTTCCTCCTTAGCCAGGGATGTCCACCACGGGCGGGGTCCGTCGCCACTGAGTCTAGAGCCCGGCACCACCCACTTGTCGGAGAGCGCCGCACCGGGCCAGCGCAAAGCTCTCCATAGCCAGTGGCTCCGGCTCTCGTAAGCCCTATCATTGCAGGCAAACACACGCACCGGCCGGGGAGCAGGGCGTAGATCACGAGCAGCACGTGCGGGTCCCCGGCGCCTCGCTGCAGGGTGCGGGTGCCCGCAGAGCCAGCGAGAGTGCCAGAGGGGGAAGAGTGGGGGCACGGCCGGCCGGGAGGCAGCCGTCCAGGGGAGCAGGGGCCACGCGGCAGTGCGGGTGGCGGGTCTGCAGTGCCGCCTCTCCAGAGAAAGCCCACACGCTCACACGCCCGCGCGCGCGCGCACATGTGCACACCGTAAGCAGCGAGAACACGAGCGGGAGCCCATAAGCTCTGGACGCGTTTTAGCGATGGCTTCTGCCCTCAACAGCAAAATTCACGCACCCGGGACTTGCCTGGGCTCCAAAGCTGAGGCCCACGGCGGCGCCTGCTGGAGAATGGACTGCGACCCCGAGATGCACGTGAAAATGTGCAAGAAGATAGCCCAGCTCACCAAGGTAAGGTGAGGTGCAGCGAGAAAGCTAGCTGTGCTCCCGGGGTTCCCGGGCCGGGGAGTGAGTGAGGGCGCGCCCAGGGGAGGCCCAGGCCAAATCCAGGCTGAAACTTTGTCTCAGAGGCCAACCCAGAAGGAAAGCGGTCCTGAATCTTGGTGACTTGACCTTCTGGAAGCACCATCCTACAGCAGCTGAGCGAGAGGATCCTTGACAAGGAAACTCCTACAGCTTGTGTGCTGAGCAGGTGCTCTGTGCTCCCCAGGTGGGAATGTGAATCGAGTTGAAGCCCTGCTGGTGTGTGTGTTTTGCTGGCTCTGCTCAAGTGGTCGTGCTTGGAATGTTGTGGTTTCATTCATCGTGGCACTTTACAGTCAGAAAGGTCACGTGGGCTCTATTTAAACACTTGATTCATTTATTCCTTCATTTAACAAATATTTGAGTCATTTGTTCAGTGCCAGCAGCTTGCGTGGCACCGTACTAAACCTGGAAGGCAGCCCAGAGGACTTGCTAACAAATCAGGTGTGGACGTGTGCAGGGGTGTAAATAAGCACATGCAGGCTTCACCATTTAATTATGGGGTTACAAAGGACCTTGGGAGGTCAGCCAGCCCGTCTGCTTGCTGCATCCCAGGGCCCTGATTGAACCTCCAGAGACTGTGGTATCTTCCTTAGGAACATCAGCAAGAAGACACCACTCTGCCCTTCATTAACGCGCTGTGGCTTCCCAGTCAGGAGCTCCTCGGGTTAGGTTCCCCTGGTGGGCCTTGTGGGCAGATGAAGAACAGCATCCCTCTCTGCCTTCCATACATGGATCTCAGTGCCTGAATTTGGTTGTTTCCCCTGGGGTTTCCTTTTGATTTCATAATAAACTCCAGGTCCTGGTTTTGTCCAGTGGTGTATGAGACATGCTCTCTTCCCTATTTCCCTCCTATTTCCCTGCCCTGGCCAGGTGGCTCTGCTGGTTGGAGCAGCATCCCATGCGCTGAGAGGTTGGGGGTTCAATTCCCAGTCAGGGTTTGATCCTGGGTCTGGGCACTATGGGAGGCAACAGGTAGATGTTTCTCTTTCACTCTCTCTTCCTCTCTCTAAAAATCAATAAAAACATGTCCTCGGGTGAGGATTAATAAATAAAATAAGAAGGAACTCCTTAATTTATTCACAGTACTTTGCACCTGCTAAACAGGTAATATACGTTAGTATAGTAAATAAATATTTATTTACACAGTGGTCCAAAGTCCAGGATGCACATTAATCCATCTGGAGAGCTGTTAAAAACACACCAGTAAGAGGAATATGGTGATAGAGAAAATACAAATATTTGTATCAATGTTAAATTCACAGGCATTGGCAACTACACTGAGGCTATGTGAGAAAATATCTTTATTCTGAAGAAATGCATGTTGAAATGTGTCTTTTAAGAAAGTAAGTGTGATGTCTTACTCTCAGAGCATTTTCTTTTATAAATAAAATAGAGAAAATAAAATAGAGAATGAGAGCAAATGATAAAGCAAATGGTACAAAATGTTAAGACTAGATGAATCTGGATAAACAGTTTGTGGATGTTCACTGCATTTCTTTTTTTGGCATTTTCCCCCTACACTTGAAACTATTTCTAAATAAAAAGGTAAAAACAAAAGGCATACAAGGCCCCAGGCCCCATCTTAGGAGGGGAAGGGAGAGTGGTGGCAGGCATGGCTGTGTTCCCAAAGCCCCTGGAGGGCTTTTGACATGAACACAGGGTTAAGAACCACCAAGTTAGAACAACTGCAGCATTAAACAGTAGAGTGGGCGCAGATGAGTTGCTCAGGACACAGGAGTCCCACACCCATGCCCACCCATGAGCCGCTCAGGAGCCGTGGCGGTGTTCAGACAGACGGTGCTGGTGGTGCTGGCATTCAAGTCACCCTCATTTTACTTAATAATGGCCCCAAAGCCATTCACAGAACTTTTATTACAGTATATTGTTGTTATCATTCTACTTTATTATGTTATTGTCGTTAATCTCTTACTGTGTCTAATTTATTAATTAAAGTTTATCATAGGTATGTATGTATGTAAAAGAGAAAATGTAGCTTCTATGGAGTTTGGTATTGTCTTTGGTCTCGGGCATTCACAGGAGGTGTTGGAACACCTTTCCATGGTGTGGGGGGACTCCTGTGTCTGTAGACACTTCCTTTTTTTTGTGGGGAGTTCTGGAGGTCAAAGCCACTGTTTCCAGCACAACTAGATCAAGGGAGCTGTTTCTTGTCATGTCCCAGAACCTGACCAAGGTCTATCAAGACACATAAGCAGAAACAATGATATTGCATGGGAGTGAGTAGGATTGGGTGGGGAGGTGGCAGGGATGGGGTGGAGGGACATTGTCCTGGAGAACAGGCACTGAGGATAAAATTAGAAGTATTAAGGAAAAAGAATTATACTTTCTACATGACGTGATCTTTTTAAATTAAGTTGAACTTGATTTATTTCTAGAGGGATACTTCTTACTCTTATTTGTATTAATACATGTAGATTTAAAATTAACTGTGAGTAAAAGCGAAGATACCTGCAGAACAAATGAACAATTTGGGGGTAACCCTTAGAATTCTCTTCCTCCTGCTAAGATACCATCTCTTCAGAGAGGCCTTTTATGACCTTCTAGTGAAAAAGGAACAACTTTGCTCATCTTGTAATTGGGAAAGATAATTCCTTCTTCCTTGGTGATTTGCTGTGAGGTTTCGCTAATTTAACTTATATTCGTAAGTGGGGCACCTCACCCAGGGCCAGACGCAGTGTGAGCTTGACAGATGTTGCTTTGCCTTTGCTCCCCAAACCGGAAAACCTTCGGAGGGATAGAACTGCTGCCCAGTTGTCAAAACTAGTCCCCAAGGGCAAAGCCAGCCCTGCTCTGGGGTTGAAGGCCAGGGCAGTGTCCGAAGGCTGCAGCAGTGATGGCTGTTGCCACAGGTGTCCTCAGCAACTGGCTGCCACTTGAGCCCTGTGTTTACATGGCTTGAAGGTGAGGGAGTTTTACTGCACCCACTGACTCCCTCAGCTTTTCTGGAAAACCCTGCTGTTTGCAGGAGCTTGTTTTGGGCGCTGGTTGAGCAGTCCTACACCAGTTTGCCTTAGGATTCTAGATTTGAAAACTGCAGATCTGTTTTAACACGACCGCTCCACTGGAAGAGGTCTTTTAATTTAACAATGTGATTCATGATGTAAAGGCAGCTATCTCGCAAAAATCATTTTGCTATAAACAGCTGGAAGAACACCTTCAGTTGGGTGTCCTTGAACCCTACTGAGATGACGCCACTTTTTCATGACTGTTCAGGTCTCTGCACTTCTCCCTGGCCTCCCTCCAATCCATCCTCCACACAGCAGCCAGAATGATCTTAAAACTGACTCCAACCCTCAGACACTGCGGGGTGGGAATGTACATGTTGCAGCCACTTTGGAAAAACAGTCTGGCCGTTCCTCATGCGGTAAACACAGTTGTCATATAAACCAGCAGTTCCATGCCTGGGTATATACCCAAGAGAAATTAAAACATACACCTACACAAAAGCTGCTACAAAGTATTCACAGCAACATTATCCATAATAGCCAAGACGCAAATAAACTAGATGCCCATCAGTTGGAGAATGGGAACGTAAAATGCGGTGCAAAGTGCAGTGCGGGGTACTGGTTAAGGGGGGCAGGGCTTCTCGTGAGGTAGTGAAAGCATTCTAAAGTCAGGAGTGCTGATGGTTGTGTAACCCTGTGAATACACTGAAACTCATTGAATCGCATGCTTTAAATGGACAAATTGTATGGTAGAAGAATTATATCTCAATACATAAAATTTAAACACACAGAAACAAACCAGCTGAATCTTGTCTTTCTCCTGTTTAAATCCAGTTCTGAAGCCAGTTCTGGAGATTGAACACATCAGCTCACCTTCATTCTCCCTTTCCACGTCCGCCCCGGTCCAGGCTGCCTTCACCCCCACCCCTGCTGTGACCTCCTGGCAGGCCTTGCAGTCCACCTGTGCCTCTCCCACAGTGGCAAGAGTGAGCTTTTGAAATATAAACCAGAGCATCTCATTTTCCCGTATAAACCCACCAACATCCCCATTTCTCTTGGAAGAACATTGTTCATGTAGCATGAATTCTCTGTCATGGTCCCTGGAGGTGGCTGCTGCGAGCTTCTTGGCATCAGCTCCACAGCCACACCAGCTTCCTTCATGCCTTCATATGTGACTGGTCCGTGCTGCTTGGAACCTTGTCCTCTGGGTTCCTCCTGACTGATCCTTGCTCGCATGTCCCTTCAGACAGGTCCTCCTGCCCCTGGATGCTGCCGCCTCGCCCCTGTCTGAGATCCCCTCAGCTCCATCTGTCAGTCACACACTCTCCCTCCATCTGCTTATTGCTTTCTCTTCTCCCCATAGGAAGGTCCATGAGGGCAGAAATTTCTGTCTGCCTTGTTCTCTCCTGTAGCTCCAGTGTCTACACAGTGCCTCGTTAGTGATGGGGGCCCAGTTCACAGACAAACGAACAAAACGCTCCCTGGACCTCCTTCTTTCCTAGGATAAAATGTCACATTTTAACTTGGCCTGCACATGGTCCTCTTGTGGGAGAGTGAGGAGGCCCCTTTCTCAAGGCCAGAGCTCAGGAAGTGCTGGCATCGAATTTCCGGTTTTCTGAGGGTGGTAAAAAACTGGACTTACATGACACATGAGTGGAGTTCCCCATCCGCTCCCAGGCCAATATCTGCCTCAGTCGTTCCCAGCACCTGGCCCCAGGCACAGGGTTTGACCAAACTTGGTGCTCCCATTGGGTCAGATGCAAATTCCTTCAGGACACCAGCACTACAAAGAAAAAGAAAAATAACGATGAACCATTTTGCAAAGAAAATGCCTATTTTAGAAAAATCAAATATGTAGATAAGCAAAAGAAAAAGATTTCAAAACATCCTCCATCCAATTAGAACTATATTGATATAATAAATTTTCACATATTCTGTATTTTCACTTATTGTACTACACTGTTGCCCATACAAATATAGACACATACTTTTTAAAATAGAGTCATATCATAAATACTATTGTTACTTGTTTTTTTCCCCTTCACAATAAATTTTGAACTGACATAATTTTTAATGGCTGTGTTAGTGCTCTGTCATATGAATATTGCATAATTTCACTTCATTCATTTAAGAAACATGTATGGAGCACCTATTATGGGCCACGTAAAACCTTTATCTCATGGACCTTACAAGCAAGAGAAGTAGAAAGAATATGAACAAACAAAATAGAAGCCTCTCATTCAATGTCATTTAAACATTTTGAATAATTAAAATTAAAATCATAAAAGAAAAAACCTAACATATACAAAACATAATACACAGAGTCTGGCACAAATAACGCCCCCTTTTCTTACATAAAAATCTTTTATTACACAATCATAAGCATGTGATTCTGTAACATAACAATACCACACTCAAGCACACCACGTGACATTGTAGGTGAAACGTTCAAAGTGCCATCCATTTCGTGCGAGACATCCATGTGCCCACCAGCCACACTCAATGGCGTTACCTCTGCCAGCCCCTGTATTTTTTTGACATAAAACAATGTCAGCGAACTATTGCCCACAGGCCAAATCCAGCCCACAGCCCATTTTTGTATGGCGGTTAGTCAAAAACAGTTTTTACAATTTTAAATGCTTTGAAAAATATCAAAAAGAAGAATGTTTTGTTACATGTGAAAATTACATGTAATTCAAACCTGAGTTCCAAGTCCTAAACCTTTAAAAAAAATTTCAGCTCCCTGTCACACCTAATTTGATACCAGGTTTTTTTCTTTAGTAACTTGCCTTTATTGAGTCTTTCTAAAGCATCTAGCCCAGTTTTCATAGGAGCCACAACTTACTTTTGACATTCATATATAGTTGACTTAGTGTGGTGTTAAATTACATAGTTATAATAGCAAATGCCACCGGCATTAACAGGTGACAGTTAGTGCGAGCAGACGTGCGGTGGATTTCCAGTGGAAGGGTAGACGGCACTAAGTGATCCTCATGTTGGTTGAATGGAGACTGGTTTAAAGAGCTTCTGCTGTTTTTAGACAAAGAGTAAATTGCCATTTTGATACCCTACCAAGTGAGAATTATAAAAACACTGAACAATCTTAGGGATTGAGGGAGGTTCCCTGAGATAAGCAGGGAATATTATTGGTGGAAGTTCATTGATTCCAGTTTTTCATTAGTATAATCATGGCGATGGGCGTTCTTGAGACTGCATCCCTGCACACTTGGTAGATTATTTCCTTGAGATAGATTTCTGGGAGCAGAACTCACCTGTTACAGGTAGACTCTCATGAAAAAATATCAGGAAGACCTGGAGAAAGGAATATTTAGCAGTTGGCTGAAAGCAATCTGACAGGCGAGATGTCCTGAGGTCCTGGTCTGTGAACTACAAAGCTTGCCATTTTAAAAGCCATTTACTACAACTCCCTTCTCCTACAGTCCAAACACTGGCATGGCTTTGCGGGAGCAACACTCATAGCTACAGAGACAATGGCATAATTATTTTCAAACTATAGTGACATAATCACCGGCTCAGGCTGTCAGCTCACATTATGACGGTTTAATGGGCCTATTTGAAGTTACACGCTCTATTCTGAGCCTCCAGGGCATGAGGATGTAGCTGGAGAATTCTCCCACATTGCTCAAGGCATCAGGGGAACCAGCAGCTCTCTCACAGTCCAGGGGAACAAATAGCATCCCAGCAGTTCTCCCGGTCTTGTCCCCGTCCCACGAGAAGCCTTTTTCTTAGCTGTGGAAACTTCCTCACCCAAAGCAGAAAGGCCTACTGTGAATCTTGGATGTCATGACCATAAATACTGTTGTTCCCAGTCTTCTGAGGCAGAATGGGTATCAATTTTTCCTGAAAGGATGTGCCCCTGCCTGTAGAATCCTGAGCAGCTACCATAATAACTTTACTCCTTGCACTTCAAGCTCTTGTTTTGTTAAAATTGCAAAGCCCAAGAGGCTGTCCAGTCTTTTACTGCTTTGTACTGATTGGCAGATGCTGTCTTCTCTTGATAGTAGCTGTGGTAGACCAACAAGATGGCTTCCCAAAGTTATCAAACCCCCGGAGCCTATAAATGCTGCCTTCTTTGGGAAAGGGGTCTTTGCGGATACGATTAAGTTCTGCTGTTGCAGTGAGAGTGACTTGTGTTATCTGGGTGTGCCTGTAATAAAAAGGGAAAGACAGAGGGAGATTTGAGACAGCAGAGAAGACACAAGAGAGGCCAAGACCATGGGAAGGTGGAGGCAGAGACTGGAGGGATGCTGTTATGAGCCATGGAACATCGGGAGCCACAGAAGCTGAAGGAAGCACAGAAGAGGTTCCCCACAGCCCCCGAGCCTCAGGAGGGAATGTGGTGTTGCAGTCACCTTGATTTTCAACGTCTGACCTTCAAGTTCTGTTGTTTTAAACCACGAGTTTGTGGTGAATTGTTATGATAGCCACAGGAAACAAATACACCAACTTTCTATGACAACGTGCTCTTGATCATTACCGAAGTCTTCTTTCTTAGATCCCAACTGAGATTCTTTCCTGTCATAATTGACAGAAGCAACTCAGGAGCATTTTCAACAAGAATTAAAAACAGTGAATTACAACCTTTCAGTGGAGCTCAAGCAATAATGCATTTTTAAAACTCCACTAGTAGCTATGGCTTCAGCCTAAAGCTACTGCAGCAGGCCCATGGCCTCTGGTCTGCACGATAGGTCCCGGTCTGTTGTCCCCTCTGCTGGGAGAGAGGGTGTGTGTCTTATTTATCTCCTCACCTTCTCCAGGAGTTCTGCAGTCCAGTTCCACCCACATGTTAAACACGAATGGCTAGGTCCACCTGCGGCATTTGCCCTTTAGTCCATCAAGGGCGAGGCCCAAGGATCTGCATTCTAACCACGCTTAGGTGACACTGCAGACTACAGCTTGTACACGGCTTTAAAATAATCCAGACTCTGTTTTGCCTGCCTCATTTTGGAACTTCTAATGGCTATTCCCATAGTGCCTTGCTCTCAATAACATTCAGTAATATGAGCTGGATTACTTTGAACTGTTAAACCCTTCAGGACAAGGACCTCATCTTATACCCAATTTATATATCTTTGGCACCTCCATTAGTGCCAGATTACAGGGTGGGGGCAGTACTGGCAGAAGACGTATTAGAGGGCGGGTGTGCCTGCAAAAGTCCCATCTGTAAGGCTGCTAACACGTCACTGGGTGCCAATTCATCATAGGGAACGCCAATGTGCTTCAGTGAGCCATTCCCAGTTGGAGGTGCGACTTGGAAGAGCCTTGCAGAGTAATGAGATGAGCAATAAAGTGCTTTGTGAAGGAGAGCACCGCTGGTTAACCAGAAAGCTTCTGTTTTGCTGAATTTGGGGCCAGAGCTGAATTGCTCCGGGAAATAAAAGGAGTAATGTGAGGAGAGCAGTCTTCCTGCTGCCACCCGCCCTCCGAGCGTGCTCCCACTCCGCTATTGCCCACAAATGCTGCTGGCATCCCGCTGGGAGTGCAGGCATCAGCAGGGTGCAGACCACACCGTGACAAGTGGGTAAACTGAGCAGGCTTCTGTTGGCCACCCTTTGAGCCTGTAGTTGGCCAGCGCCTGTTAAGAAACTTGAGTGTGACATGAGGAAACCTGTTGTGGGAAGATCAGTCTGTCTTTTAAAATTTGTCTACATCACAGTTTCAGTTAAGCCAAACGTGTTCCAAGAAAGTGAAAAAGAACCTTTCTCTGGTTTTTGTTCATTTTCCTGCCACTGTAGTCTACCCTTGAAAGGTGTGCCCCTCAAGTGTCTGCCGTTCCTTGCTCTTGCAAGCTCGTTAATGGCATTTTCTCAGAGAACCAGAAATAGCAAATTCATTAAAAGGCTTATTCTTAAATACAATACAGGCCTTTGTGCGGGAGAAGGATGGCCTCTGAATAAAGAGTCCATTAGAGCTGTGGGCTGGAAAAAAATGGGTCAGCTGCCTTTCCGAGGAGAAATTAATACAGCAGGCCCGAGCCAGCAACACTGCCACCGTTCATCTCGCCATGCTCTTCCTCCTCGGGCTGCCAGAGCGCTCCTGTCCAGACTTGCTATTCCTGTCCTCACCCCCTGGAGCAGGGCCCATTTGTCCCAGGGAAGCCTATCAAATTGTCTGGCGACAACCTAAATAAATATGAGGGAGGAGACTAGAGCTGAGTCTAGGGTTGTGTTTGCCCGTGTGCATGCCCTCTGAACGTAAATCTAAACCAGACCACAGGAAAGCAAGAGCTAATGAGTGACTCATTTGCTGACCTCCCTCCCCTGTGGCGGGTCCTAATGTCAGTTCCCAGAGAGGTGGCTTATGGCAGAGTCTGTGTGCTGTTGTCTCCAGAGAAGAGCCGATATAGAGAAGCTTGTTTCCAAAGTCGGAGCAGAGTGCTCCAAAGGACTGTCTGGGGTCCGGTCTCTTTGTGCCCTAGGCAAGCTGCAGCACAGCGCATGGTGGGCCCTGGGTAGCGCGCTGGGAGCTGGAGAGAGAGAGAGAAGTGGCACCAGACCAGGAGGAACTGGGAAGTGACTATCCCCCGGAGAGTAGCTGGGACCCAGTGTGTGAAAAGCACAGATAGCACAGGCCTGAATTAAGTACAGGTCTGCAAAGGGAGAGAGCTCAGCTGTGTGGGCCGAGCAGCGCGCCTTGCAGAAGGTGGATGATTCTGAATTCGAGGTAGTTGGCAGTTAGAAGTAGGTGTTCTGTCCAATTTCAGTAGGATCCCCTGATAGTGGGATATGGATGAGCGGACCCAACGCCGCAGAAAGAGGGAGTTGGCAGAGTGTCGGGTTCATAGCAAACAACATGGAGAATTTAAGGAGTTTGTAAGACATTCAAGCAGGAGGTGTCTTATAGGAAATTTGATGTATAGTTGTGCTAGCTTGGACTTTGCGTTATTGTTCCGCAAATATTCACTCACTCCTATCCTCCTCCCCCACACCATAAGCAGAGAAGACTGCCTCATCCCAGTGATGACGGGCTGCTGCTGGACAGTTGCTTTGGTCTGTGGAATGTTGGAGGATGTGAACAGGAGCGGAGGCTTTAACTGCGTTGTGCAGTTGGGCGATCACCACAAAAAAAGCATGGGCTCAGTGGTCCCTGCCCTACAGCCTGGCCCTAAGGGAGCGGACCCGAATCCAGACCTGAGCCCCGAACCATGAGCAGATCTCAGTCTCGGTCAGCTGCAGCACAGTTAACCTGGATGAGGATGCATGCTTCTTGTTGTGAGTCCTCAAGTTTTGGAGGCAGTTTGCTACACACATTATCGTGGGCAGTCCTTGACTAAGACAGCGGGGCTGGAACGCAGAAGAGATGTTTAGACTAGGGATTCAGTCCTAGGAATTCTCAGCGGCCCATGAGAAACCCTTCAGAGGGGTACCAGGAGACACAGGTGCAGGTGCTGTTTCAGAAACCAAGGGAGGAGAGCCTTCGAGAGTGTTGACTGGTGGTAGGTGGTACAAAGAGGGAAGGAGTGTTGAGCCCTGAAAAAAGTCATTACAATTAGTCATTGATGCCCTGGGTGCGGTTAGTGATGGGCCAGGGTAGGGAGCCGCAGGTGTTGGCATCTGTATTAGTCACCTCTGGCTGCCATAACAAAATGCCATGGTCTGGATGGCTTAAGCAACAGAATTTTGTTTTCTCACAAATTCTGGAAGCTGGAAGTTCAAGATCAAGATGCTGGCAGTGTTGCTTTCTAGAGAGGGGCCTCTTCCTAACTTGCAGACACCTCCCTCTCACTGTGTCTTCACCTGGTCTTTCCTCTGCACACATGTGGAGAGAGAAAGATCTCTGGTGTTTCTTCATCATCTCATAAGGATACCAGTCCCATTTGATTAGGAGCCCATCCTTATGGCCTCATTTAGCCATGATTACCGCTTTAAAGGAGTCACATGGTGGGTAAGGCCTACAACACATGAATTTGCTCAGGGGCACACAGTTCTGTTCCTAACAGCATCAGAAGCCTTAGTTTTGGTTCCAGCTTTACCACTGCCTAGATCACCCCGTGAACTTCCCCCAGGGCTCCCTGTCCCGGTCTGTCCAGTAGGCACAGCGCCCTCCCCCTGACCTGCCTGCCTCAGGGCTGCTATAAGGAGAAAGTGTGTCCAGGGCACACCCAGGAGTACAGCCACAGTTTACTTAGCTGGAAAGGGATCCTGGGTAACCACCTCGTCAAAGTCTATCCTCTTTCTCTGTGAGTGCTGGCTGGGGCACCTGTTCTCACACTGGCTTTCCACACCACCGCAATGCTACTTCTGGTTGCCTTCTCCCCTCTCCTCCTCAGGAAGCAGGGCTCCTCAGCTGCCCCTGCCCTCTGCCACTCCCTCAGCTCACTCAGTCCTGAAGTGGGGAGGCATCCCTCCCCTCTGGCTCTCAGCTGTCCTGTTGGGCTCTGGGGGCAGTGACACTCTTTCATTCTCTTTACAGCCCCATCAGTGGGGGAAACAGCTACTTGGGTCTGAAGTTTTGAGGTCAGAGAACATCGCTGGCTACCTCCCTCAGCTCACTTCATGCTGATGGTCAGCCCGGGCACAGGACAGAGCCCAGGCACCACCGTAAGCTTAGCTCAGACTCTCCACCTGGGCACTGATGACATTTGGAGCCAAATAGTTCTTTGCTGCGAGAAGCTGCCTCTGCATTGTAGGATGTTTACCAGCATCCCTGGCCTCTACTCACTAGATGCCAGGAGCCCTGCCCCAGCTGTGACCACCAAAAATGTCTCCAGATGTTGCCAGATTTCCCCTGGAAGGAGGAGGGTGCCAATCAGCCCTTGTTGAGAATCGGTGACTTAAAGTGAAGACCTTGTTCATTTGAGGCTGGAGCAACATTTGGACCTTGACTTTGAAAAGCCTTCCGTTTACTGTGTCAGGACTCAATGGGAAGTCCCAGAATCCTCTGGGGAAAAGACATGTCTTCCAGAAAGCCCAGCAGACTCTTACAGCATGTAGCAGTGCGGTGGTGCTGTCGGGTAAGCTGCAGTTTCCTAGGAGGACCTAGGGATTAGGCCCCCACGCCATTTTCCAGAAATATTTCAAAACTCTAAAATGACCTGACAATTAAAAGGACAACTCTCACATAACTAGCAATTCCTAACAATGTTACATGCATTGCCTTTGCTTGGGAGATGTGTCTTTATTTGTTTGTTTGTTTGTTTGTCAAGACAGAGACGGACAAACTAGGGGCAGCCTAGAATGTCACGGTTGCTTTGACTATCTGGTTGACCTTGAATTTTCACCTCTTTGGAGCTTTAGTTCCTCATCTGTAAAGTGAGCATCTTATTTTATTTTATTTTTATATTTTATTGTTGTTCAAGTACAGTTGTCTCCATTTTCTCCCCACCACTCCCCCCCACCCCAGCCATCCCCACCTCCCTCCCCTGATATCCCACCCCCTCCTTGGTTTTGTCCATGTGTCCTTTGTAGTTTGAAAACCCTTCCCCCTGAAAGAATATGAATTCTTTCTGATCTGAGCATGTCATGAAAATCTGAGGTGTTCGCGGGACGCAGTGTGATGTAGGGAAATGAAAGATCCGTAGTGGTGGAGTCAGCCAGTCCCAGATTCACACAACCAACTGGTCTGTCGCAGACCCCCAGGAGCCTTAGATGTTACCATACTGATTGCTTAGCTTCCTTCCCTGACACTTATTGGAAGCAGTACCCACATCCCCACATCAGCCTGTAGAAACTGCTATTAAATGACAGCGGGTGTGAAACATATGGAGAACGCTGAGGATTTTCTTGAATTATCTTTAAGAACCTGGATGTTAACATCTAACTTTGAGCGCTTACTGCTCTGTGATGTTTTGCAGTGTCAGCTCCCCCTCTGCCAATGGGATGCCGCAGGCAAGTCTGCCGCCCCTGCCCCTGGTGACGTGGTCCTTGGGGGAGGAAAGGGGTCTGGGCAGTGACCACTGCTTGGCAACGTTTGCTCAGAAGCAGGGCAGCACATCAGGACAGCAAGCTGGTCCCTGAGGGAATGAGTCCGGCAGAAGCAGGAACATGGAGCTAGTGGGGACTGAAAACCCAAAAGGTGGATGGCTATGGGATTCCCACTGTGTGTTTAATGCAGGTTCAAGTCCCATGGCCTTTGAATCTCAAGGGTAGCACAGGGTGCCCGAGCAGACGGCAGACTTGGACTGCCTCGGGGACAAGATCGACTGAATTTAAAATGCGTGATCTTGAAACAGTAAGTTCTGAATTGACCAAAAAAGGCTGATCCTCCATTCGTCCACCTTCTCCTAGTTATCTTTTATTCTCATTTAGATTACACTTACTCGACATTTTTACCCCCTTGAATCAGGTAAACCGCCTAGGCAGAAAGAGAAAGTGAAGTCGAGCGCCACGGTCCGGTGCCCGTGCAGAGAACTGCGGAACGGAGAAGCTTGTCGCTGTGATCCCGAGCAGTGTGCACTTGTCACTGGCGCCTCCCTCTCACTAAGTGCCATTCAGGGGCCTCCAAGGGTCTTATTTATCACCCCTCTGCTTCGCCATGGGAGCACCCTCACTTATGCAATAAAAGTGACAAGTCACCCTTCTGCAGATGCTTCAAGAGACACACGAGGTCAAAACCATCTCTTCCTCTTGCCTTGAAGAAAATTACACCTGTCACATTTCTGAAACAGATACAAAAGCCCTGGACCAGAAGAAACGGCCATCTAAATTATCTTCACAACAACAGACAGCTCCTTGGCTGTTGCTACCAGGAGGCAGGTGGTTAGCCACTTGACTTGTTGGTCTTAGGACTCACAGTCCCAGAATGAACACAACTGTGGGCTATTTGAAATTTCAGCCAAATATGCTGCAGTTGCCAGTATTGAATAAATGCTCACTGATGGCTAAACTCGTGCTAATATTTATCATGAAATGTACTGCTTCTGAAAATATGTAGGCTAAGTCCCTTTTAAGGTAGCTAATTTTTATTTATTTAATTTTGTTCTTTTTTTAAAAGATTTTATTTATTTTTAGAGAAAGGGGAAGAGAAGGAGGAAGAGAGGGAGAGAAACATCAATGTGTGGTTGCCTCTCATGCTCATCCTACTGGGGACCAGGCCCGAAACCCAGGCATGTGTCCTGACTGGGAATTGAACCAGTGACCCTGTGCTTCTCAGTCTGGCACTCAATCCACTGAGCCACACCAGCCAGGGCTTAAGGTAGCTACTTTTTAAAAACAATCCATAATTAACATGAACAGAAGATACAAGTTTTAGTCGTATAGGTTCCCTGAGCAGGAAGTAGTCTAGAGATAGTTGAGATAGTTTAGACATTCCTCTACTTCACAACCTGGGGACTGGAGGAACTAAGAGGCTACTCTGAGGTCACCCAGCTAGTTAGTAGCAAGGCAGGTTTAGTGGGGGTGGGGCGGGGTGACAGGGTGGGAGGGGTATGATCAGTTTTGTTTGGGGCATGCTGAGTTGGGGGTCCTGTGAGACATCCAACTCAAGATGTCAAAGAAGCAGTTGGATATTTCTGATAATCCTGTAAGAGGGAGGTCAGGGTTTGAGTTGTAGATTTCAGGGTATTGATCATCTCACTCACACGTATTTCACACCTGATTCTAACATGTGCTGTGGAGGCTACAAAGCTTAACATTACATCTCTCAGAATTCCTTATACCTGCATTTCTCAGTGTTATTCCAGTCATGCTCTCAAATAAGATATTTGTTTGTTGTTTTTATGTTACTTTTTGCTGTACAGCAGGTCCTCAAATAACATCATTTCATTCAGTGTTTCATTTTAAAGTTAATGAGATACCTAGGAACTTAATTCTAGTTTGTGTCAATTAGCCTATAATAAAATTGGCTTTATTGTAGATTGTTTCACTTAAAGTCACAGAACCTATCAATGATGTTAAGTGAGGACATACTAGATGTACAACGTTGCAGAGAACAACACAATGCACCCCCATTGCCCAGCTTCAGAAACCACCAACCCATGCTAATCCAGCTTCATTGAGACCCCCATCCACTCCCTACCTCTGAACTCTTTAAAGCCATCCATTAATATTTCAGTATATATCTCTGAAAGATGAGCATTTTTTACAGCATATCCACAAGACCATTACTACACTGAAAAAAAAAATGACAGTATATTCTAGTGTCACAAAGTATTTGGTCAGTGTTTACATTGAATCCATATTTTCTTCTAGGACTTGTGTTGTTTTATAGTTTTGCCTCATAACATTTTTACAATTTTCTTTTTTGTTAAGTGCTTTGCAAAAAAACATTTTTGAGTATTTTTCTTAATTTTAATTGTTGTTCAAGTACAGTTTTCTGTCTTTTACTCCCATCCCAGTCCACCACCCCAGCCCTCCCCACCCCCCTCCTATTTTCACCCCCCCTAGTTTTTGTCCATGTGTCCTTTATACTTGTTCCTACAATTTTCTTTTCAAATCAAGATTCAAATAAGGATTTATATATTGCAATGGATTGATATGTCTTTTTGGATTCTCTTAATCTGAAGTTTCACATAAACACACACACACGCCCCTTTTTTCTGCTTGTTTAAGAAACTAGGTTATTTTTCTTGCAGAGTTTCTAACAGTTTGGGTTTTGTTGATTGCATTCTACGATGTCTTTAACATGTTTTTTTGTCACTTGTGTCTCCTATACATCAGTAATTATGTCTACAAGGCTGATTAGACTCAGGCTCCATTTTTTGATAAAGAAACTGCTTAGAAAGTATGAACTTGCATCAGGAAGAGCGAACTGTCTGTTGTTCTCTTTTGGGAACGTTAGCAGTCCTTGATGGTGTCTTAATTCTATCATTACATCTCCATTGCATAGTTAAAATACTTCTACACAAAGAAACTCTTCTCCTCACCCGTAATCAGCCAGTGCAGTCCATATTGGAAAAGCAAAATAAATGCTTGGTTGTATTTCTTAGATTACCTACCTTAAAAATAATGGTTCTTTTCCCTACCACCATCCAAAGATGACTAATGTAGTTTTTTATTGCAGGAGGATGCCAGGATGGATTTAGTGGAATTTATGGATTTAAACATATTTAATATGTCTCAACCCATTGCTGTTATGATTCCTTCTGAGAAGCTCATATTGACCCATCTTTGGGCTTAGCATCCACAGTGTAGGAAAGACCTCTGTCTGCATGCCTGTACCAGCAACCTCAGGAAACTTTTTTTTCTGCTCATGTAACATGTAAAAAAAAAAATGTACTTACTTACTTAGAGTCTCCTTTTAAATTTTTAAGTGAGGCCAAGCATCTGT
The DNA here is from genome assembly GCA_004027475.1 of Anoura caudifer. Lineage (NCBI taxonomy): Eukaryota > Metazoa > Chordata > Mammalia > Chiroptera > Phyllostomidae > Anoura > Anoura caudifer. The sequence continues at coordinate 127,991 of PVKU01004774.1, forward strand.
TGGTTTGATTATTGGCTGCTTGCATTTGCTTTTCTGTACACTGTATGAGTCCCTCGCCCATGTTTCCATTGGGCGCTACATTCTCCTCCTAAGGTTTATACAAGCTTTTGCTGGGTCCCCAGTGGGAGGTGCGTGAGAAGCAACCACACGTTGATGTTTCTCTCCCTTTCTTTCTCCCTCCCTTCCCCTCTCTCTTAAAAAAAAAATTTATACAAATTTTTGTTAAGTCAGGAAATCAGGTTTTTTGGCATATTTATTGCAACATTTTCCTCAATTTATTATTTGTTTATTTTCTCAGTTTATTATTTAACATTCTTGGTTTTTTCCACATAGAAGTTTCAAGTTTCCTGGAAAATGTCCATATTCTTCTTAATGGCTTCTGGTTTTATGCTCTGGTGATATATTATGTAGGGTGCTCTTAAGGCAACTCATGGAAAACCTACCACAATGTGGTTTAAAGAGTTAGAAAACTAATTATCTTCTTTAACAGAAAATCTACAAGTAAAAAGAAAAAAAAGAAAATCCAAAAGTAGGGAAGACTTTGGGCAAGTTGACTGAACAGCTCAGCACAGTCGTCAGGAGCTGAGACGCTTTCTGCCCTGCTGTGACATCTGCGGTGTGGACGTGATCCTGGTTCTGGGCTCCCTGCGCCTCATGGGGCGGCTGCTAGCAGCGACTGGAAGGATATACTCCCTTGTTCATACCCAGTGCAGGAGGGTGAGGGAAGCCTCTTTGTCTACCATGGAATGTTAGTTCCCGCTTTCTTGATTGGACCACTTTAGACCCTTGACCATTCTGGATCGATAACCATCACTAGAGGGAGGCTGTGTATCAATGGCCTAAACCAGTCAAGAGCCATTGCTGGAGTGGAGCTGGACATGGGGTCAGCTTACCCTGAGCCTCCTGGCCCGCAGGGGGTGGGGAGTGGCTGCTGCGACAACACTGGGGTGCTGCTAGGAAGGAAAAAGGAAGGAATAGCTTCTGGGCAGTTTGGGTAGACCAAATAATCAGCCCCCAAGATGTCCACAGCCTAATCTGCCTTCTTGGGTATGAATCTGTTGACAATGGCATTTGTTGTTGACCGTCTAGTGTGATTGAAGAATCCAAAGATACGTTATTTTAAAGATTTTATTTCTTTATTTTTCAGAGAGAGGGGAAGGAGGAAAGAGGGGGAGAGAAATATCAGTTGGTTGCCTCTCACATAGCCCCAACCAGGGACCTTGCTTGCAACCCAGGCACTCGCCCTGACAGGGAATCCAACCAGTGACCCCTCAGCTCACAGGCTGGTGCTCAATCCACTGAACCACACCAGCCAGGGCCAAAAATACACTTTGACGAGGACAAGTGGAGTACAAGATAGCTCTTGGTTCTGAAGTAGCCTGAGGAGAAGATCAATGAAGGAATGAAGAGGGGGAAGGGGGGAAGTGGCTGGCGGAGAATGATGTCTGGGTATCAGACCCATTCTCCATGCAGCAGCCAGGACGATCTTTATAAAATGTGGATCTGGTCATGCCACCCTGCTCAGAGCTCTCCGGGGCCTCCCATCTCACACAGGGTAAAACCCAAGTTCTTCTGTGACCAGTGGGACCTCCTGACCTGGCCCCATCACCCACCTCCTCCCCCACCTCTTCTGCCCTTTCCTGCTCAGTGTGCCCCAGCCACACTGGCTCCTTGCTGGTCCAGGAACTGACACACACCCTGCACCTCTAGGCCTCTGCTCTCGAACCCCTGCCAGGCATGCTCATCCCTTGGACATCTCACTGCTCACCCTTGCATTTTCCTCAGACCTTCATTCAAATGTTAATTTCTCAACAAGACCTTCCTCAGTGCTCTGTGTGCAATTTTACTCCACCCCCTAAATCTTCCTTCTTTGCTTTCTTCTATTTAGCACTTATCACTTCCTAACACATTGCTTATTTTACTTGTTTAACATGTTTATTGTCTGGCCCACCAGAACCTTAGCTTCTTGGGCACAAGGATTTGGGTCCGTGTTAAGCATGCTGGCACCCCCGCTACCGTGAACAGTGCCTGGCATATGGCAGGTTCTTGGTGAATAGTCTCTGAACGATTGAGAGAAAGGGGAATGTATGCATAGGAGAGAAATATTTATCTTTCTAAGGGTAATTTCTTTCTTAAAAGAAATTTTTGATGGGTATATATTTTTTTAAGAAAAACAGCCAGTTGGCTATTTATTCCCACTAGCTACAAAAATCCAGGGCAAGGGCCAGTCTGGTTTTGCAGCCTGTTTGCACACAGAATCAACAGTGAAGACCACTGTGTGGGAGAAGCAAGACATGATATGACACGTAAGTCCCCCACAAGGCCTTATGTTACAAAGCACCTGGGGGCCTAATGACAGCTTTTATAAATATGAAACAAGGTTGTTCTTGAAACCACTCACTCCTCTCCCCAAGGCATCTTCCTGCCTCCACTCTGCCTTGTCTGTCTGTTGTGACTCGAGCACCGAGGTCAGCCTGGCAGCGGGGCCCTCCCAAAAGCAAGGTCATGCGTTATTTCAGGAAGTGAAGAGTGTAAGCAGCAGCCCAACCGAGTCCTGAAAGCCACAGTGAAAAATCCCTAGCTACCCCCCCCCAAATATTCCCTGAACTGTAAATACCTACGTATGTTTTACATATGTGTGCATACTATTCATTTTCTCTTGTCTTCGTGCTGTGGGCCATCTAACGCATACCCATTTGTTTACAATTCATCAGACATTTTTCACCAGCACCGATTCTGTGTCAAACAGGAGATGCAAAAGAGAGCAAGAGAAAACATGGACTTTTTACTTCACATCGGGTTTGGCTGCGTGTAACAGCAAAACCCAGACAAATGTGAAGTTTATTCCTCTCTTACATAAAAGGGGTGAACAGTTACAGGGTGGGATGGAAGAGTCATGCTTTTCTGTCTCTCTGCTCTGCTGTGCCGGCTGCAGGGCTTCATCCTCAAGGTCACCTTATGGTCCAAGATGGCTGCTGGAGCTCCAGCCATGGCAACCACTTTCCACACTGCTGGAATGAAAAGGGTGAAGAAAGGTGCACCCCTCCCACTTAAGAAGATCTCCCGGAAGCCGACATAACACTTTTCTAAAATTTTACTAAGTAGAACTTAACCATGTGGCCATAACCAGCTGCAAGAGACTCTAGAAAATAGAGTATGTTAGCAGGACATCCTCTCAAAATTGAGATTTTAGAGATAGGCAACTTGTGGAACAGAACACTATTCACTGGTTACCAATGCCAGGGGAGGACTCCAACTCCGTGGAGGAAAGCAAGGATCGTAACTATGCCAGCTACCAGGAGTAGAAGTCCAAACACTTCTGCCCACTACAGCTTGGTGTTGGGGTGGCCAAGGAAAACATAACAGAGTCAAGCACTGGATAGAACGGCCAGTGCTTTAGCCATGTAAAGAAAGGAGCGCAAGATCAGCTCCAGTAGGGCACGCGTGTCCCTCCTGACCAGAGGATGCTCCAGCAGCTGACACAACAATTGTGCCGCGGGAGGAGGCTCCCCCTTCCCTCGTGGGGTCTGAAATACTGACAGCTGGGATCATGCCTGAGTGCCTTTGACACATAGGCTTCGGCAGAACATGCGAGCACACACCAATCCTAAGCCAGCAAAGACCTTCTTGCACGAGGTGAAAAGCCTGGCATAGGCCTTGTGGGTCCTTTGTCTTTAGGTGAAAGGGGTTCCAGGCCCAGGGTCCTTTCTTTGGTGGTCAAGCAGAGGTCAAAAGACTGCATGCCTGAGACTGCCTTTCCCGACCAGTAGCCTCTGCCACAGAACAGGATCCGGTGTCATAAAAGGCTCTGAAGAGGAATGGGCATGGGGGAGCAGAGAAGGAAACCATAAATTTACCCTGACTTCTTTGAGAAAAGAAAGTGGGACCCATAACAGTGCCATCTCTTTCCCTGCCTTCATACCAGAAGAGACCAGCTCTTGGGTTAGGAGAGGGTAACTCATGGGGCCAGCTATGTGCTGTGGGACTCAGTAATGCGTGAATCCTTGTGGGGGCACCGGAGGAGCTTTTGGAAAGCAGATGGCGTTGGATCTGGAACTGCCAATTGGGGAGGATTTCCCCAGGGAGAGAATGGCAGGGGAGGCATTCCAGACAGAGGGAGAAGTGTGAGCAGAGGTGGCAGGGTCTGAAAGCCTGCAGCTTGCTTAGGAATCAGTGTGTAACCCCATGTTGCCATTGCTTAGGATCTGAGGGGGCGGTGGCAGGATTTGATGCTGGCTTGTGTGGAGCCTTGAATGTGGGGTTGAAGATCACTGTGATACCCAGTGCCCAGTGGGGGTCCCCCCAGGGCAGTGCTGTGAGCAGCTGTCTTCAGTGCACTGACTCGGGGTGCCCCGTCAGGAGACATGGCTGGAATGGGGAGGGGCAAGAGTGGGAGAGGCACAGCAAGAAGAGGGATGGAAGTGAGGACTTTCCAGTGGTGAGCCTGGGCAGTCTTCAGTAACTGAGTGCGCATGTCTTGGGAGGAAGAGAAGAGGACTGAAGAGGACTTCTGGGCTCCCACCCAGGGTGACTGTCTTATGGCATCAAGAAGCAGGTTGCAGGATAGGGTAGCAAGGGGAAGAGGATGACTTCACTGTAGGACCCACTGTGCTGTGACGCCTGGATTACTGTCCTCTAGATATCGTGCCTCCCAATCGTCTCCCTGCTTTGACGCTGGTCCTCCGTGGTTTATTCTCAACCCAGCAGCCAGAAAGATCCCAGATAAGAAAGATCATGGCTGACCTTCTGATCAAACCCGCCAGTCACTCTCATCCGTGGGTGAAAGCCAAAGCTCTGGACTCTACAACTCAGGCTCCTGACGACTTCGCTGACCTCACTCCTGTGACTGTCCCCCTCACTCACTCTGTTCCAGCCCCACTGGCCTCCGGGCCCTGGCCCTGGCCCAGGCCCAGAACTCTTCGCCAGCTGTCTGCCTGGCTAACCTTTCAGCTTCTTCTCATCTTTGTCCAAATCTCTCAGTGAAGCCAAGCTAAACTGTCCTACTTTGAGTAATGTCACCCTCTCTCCATATTCCTGATCTCCTGTCCCTGGTCTACGTTTTGTTTTCCACTTTTTAACACCCATAATGAACTCATTTATTTTATCTATTGTTTATCGTCTGTCTCCCTGCTGCTAGAATTCAATTCCAATGAGGGCAGATATTTCTGTATATTGTGTGTGCTGATATATCTCAAGAAGCTAGAATGGTGCCTGACACATAGTAAGTGCTCAATAATAACAACCCATTGAATTCATGAACTCCTGTGGAGATGCTGTATAAGGGTCAGAAATGGTGGTCTTCTGCTCTGGACAGAGGTAGGAACTGTGGGGGCAGAGGTGACTCCCACTATGGGGCAGTGGTCTTGGGGGCAGGACCTGAGATTTCCCTACCTGGAGGTAGACTTCCACTCGTGCTAGCCAAGGAAGGGAGGTCAGATTAGGGCAGAGACCCACCAGGAATCCACATAAAGGAGAAGCCATCCCCATGGCCAGTCCAGCCTGGAGGGCCACGTGGTGTGACTACGTAAACCTAGTTCTGCACAGGAAAGTGAGGCCACCTGCCTCAATTTAGAGCCTTGCTGGGCCCAGGGCTCCGTGTTGCGGTAGAAAGAAGTAAGATTTTAGAGTCCGACAAATTTGGCTTCATGGCCCATCTCTCTCTCTAGCTGTGTGACCTATGGCAAATCGTCTTTCCTCTTTATTCTTTAGTTTACTCTTCTGTAAAAGGAGGATAATAATACTTTCACATTTTATTAATTATTATCGTTATCATTACTAAATGAGATAATGTCAAGTGCCTACATTTCATATAGGTACCATTCCTGGCATAAGGTGACCCCTAAAAATATTAATTCTGATGATGATTGAGGATGAGGATGATGGTGATGATGGTGGTGGTGGTAAGGATTTCTGCCTGGTTACACAGCTTATGAGGATGTGATGACAATAATGATGACACAAGGACCTAGATGTTTCTTGCTCTTGGACAGACCTCTTTAACTCTTTCTCCCACTTGTATCTCTGCATTGATCTGTGTGGCAGTGGCAGAGGCATTCATTCTTTCCTACTAATTGGGTTTTACCATGTTATGGAGGACAAGGTCACAGGTCACTCTGTATTCACATCCTTCCAACCTTTAGCCCCAATAGGCTAAAGAGATTCTCTCCTCGCTCAATGAATAAAGTCCCAGGGAGGACTCTGCTTTGCCTGGCTTGCATCTCATACCCACCATGTGCCACTCACTTCGGATAGAGGGATGGGATTCTAAGCCTCAGCCCAGCCAGGAATACCTACTCACCCCTGTGGATGGAGAGCCCATCACAGATAGTGTATGGGATATTGCTTTCTGAAAAACTAAATAAAGTAGCCATCATACTATAGCCAGCCATTATGTCATTTTACACTACCTCATTGTTGTTTTTATGTACTTGCCACCAAATTGTAAGCTCCCAGTAAGGACCATAACTTTTGTATCTTTGTATCCTGCTGCCCCTAGCATGGTGCCTGATGAAAGGAAGATTGAATGGAGATTGAATCCATTCCGTGAATGGAGATCGTTGAATTGAAACTGGCTGGTTGAATGTCAGTCAGATCAGAGAACAACATTCTGTAGCTAGCGCCCAAGGAGGTAGAAGTGGGATTTCCTGGGAGTCTCATGGGCTGCAACTGTAGGGTGTTTTAAGGCTCTTTATCCTTTTCATGAGGGTCTTTGAAGTTCAGCGGAAGGAACACTGAAAATAAAGAGCTAAAGGACCAATTGTGGCTCTTTCACACAAGCTGTGTGACCATGCAGAAACCAGTAGACTTCTGGGGCCCAGGTTGCCTTATTTACAAAAAGAGGAAGATATAGTCTTGGTGATATCATGCTTCCAATCTTAAAATTCTGTGAATATATTCACCTTTCCTTTTGACATTTACTGACTCCTTTTGAAACTCTGTTGCCTTATTTATGAAATGAGGAGGATGCAATCTCAGTGATATCGTGCTTCCAATCTTAAAATTCTGTGAATATATTCACCTTTCCTTTTGACATTTATTGACTCCTTTTGAGCAATGTCACAATCAGGTATCGTTTTTGAAAGGTCATTGTGTTATTCTGGCACAAGTTAGAAATCTGATGGTAACCTTTGGGGTTTAATCTGAAGACTCAATTTAGGAAAAAAAAACACTGGTCTAGAAATCAGGGAACAAACTCTAGATTCAGTTCTGCCCCAGTGAGATGAAGGATATTGCTTAAACTCTCTGATCCTTGGATACCTCATATATATAACACAGCTGGAGTAAGTTGGTTGAAAATCAACATCTAACTTTAACTTTCTAAGGCACTGGAGTGGGAGAAACAGACTGTCTCCCTTTCTACTTTCAGTAATAGAACCATCTGTGCTTTCCTTTGTCACATGGCAGCCTAGCCAGAAACTGCATCTCCCAGCCTCCCTTGCAGCTATGGAGTTAAGTGCAGGCGATTGGGAGGTGAAAGAGGGGATGTATACACCAGTTCATTCCCAACTTAAATACAAACTGCTTACCCTGGACCTCCTCTATCTCCTCTTCTTACTGATGTGAATGGTAACAAACATGGAAGTAGCCTTGGACCCAGATAACAAGCTGCAGTTTGAGGACTGATGAAGGTTGAAGGTGGCAGAGCTGGATGATCATAGACCAGAGACTTCCACCCACTTCTGACCACCACTGGCCTTGAGATTGTTATGAAAAAGAGAGAAATAAATTCCACCATATTTAACCCTCTGTGTTTTGAGGAGTCTTTTGTAGTAGCCTAGCCTGTACCCTACCAATCACGGAATTAGGTTTTACTTAAGACCCTACCAATCACAGACTTAGAATTCACTTTTACCTAACTGGCATTTCTATTTTCCTTCAATGGTTTGCATGGTGGTAAGACCATAGGCGCTAAAGTGAGAATGGAAAAGAGTCCTGGTTTGGATGCTGTCCAGTCCTGTAACCTGCATCACATTATCTAGCCACTCCTTGACTTAGTTTGTCAATTGATAAAGCTAGACAATAATGAGGCCTACCTGCTGCGGGATTGTTATTAGAATCAGATGAGAGAGGGTGTGTAAATCTATGACCCTAGCACCTGGCACCTTGTAAACTCCCAAGGAGTGTTTCTATTATTAGCGCTGTCAGGAATACCTCACTGTTAGCATCATAATCATCATCATCATCATCGTCATCATAATTTATGTCCTTTTAAAAGTGGCTTGCTGAGCACCCCGGATTTGGGAGACTGTATAAGAATAGTCAGGCATCCTGAATCCAGCACTCTGGGGCCCTCTGCACACCTGTAGGACACACAGTGAGTTCACTACCATGCATGCATATGTGTCCTAAAGATGCCTGCTGCTTTTGCATTTATGCTGCTTGTAATGTCATCCACAGGTTGATTGAGCATGGCATTCACCATGCCCTTGGCTTTGTGAGTTCAGCATCCTCTCAGGGGCCAGAGCACCTGAACTGAGATCAGGAACAATGAGGAAAAATGAAATGTTGAATAAAGAATGGTTTATTTTTTGATTGTCATCCTTACATTTGCCTTTTCATTATTTAAAAAAAAAATGCCAATGACAGTTGTCTAAGGAAGAAGGCTTCAAAGTTATCATTCATGTGAATCATTTTCCCTTTGAATCAAATACAATATTAGATATAGAAAAGTCACATGGTTAATTGGTTCATATCATTTGGGATTTTACAAATATTTTATATTTTTCCTTTCCTTTGATCATCTTAATTTACCAAGTAATATGTATTTTGTAGCAAATGAGAAAATGCAAAACAGCAAAAAATGTTAACAATTAAAATCCCCTTTAATTCCACCACCTAAAAATCACTGAGTCTTACGTCAGTGTTTCTCCCAGCTGTCCAGGGGTAGCACTCGCTCCCCCAGTGCACCCCGGCCCAGAGCTCTTGCTCACACGGCCCCCAATGCACATCCTCTGTGGCCGCAGGTCCTGCCTACCCTGACTGTGCCCATAGAAGGAGCTGCAAGCCCTGAGCTCTTTGTCATTTGTTTTCATGTGCCTTTGACACTTTAACTCACAGGGGACAAAATCTGAAGAGCTCCTGGCCTACCACATGCCAAAATAAGTGATGAGGGATATTAATTGGCATTATAATAAGAAAAAAAGCTCAGTGGCCAACTGTTGGAGTAAAACCAGTAAAACAAATATCTTTCTAACAAAGCTGCCTAAACACTCCTCAAGCCCATTCGACCTTGACCTCCCTTGTTCCCATCCATCCCCTTTGATAATACCAGTTTAGTTGGACCATTGCATTCCCAGGAGAGGATACTTAGTTTTCTCTGAGAGATTAAAGGACTTCTTATCTTACTTACATCCCACTTCTTGAGAAGGGCTGGACTGGGCCTTGGAACTCAGGTCCCCTGTCATCAGCCCTGTGCTTCCTCCAACTGCCCACAGGTCATTAGTCCTGCATCATGTTTACACCTGAACGTTTTGCATGTGCCTGTGTGTGTGCACAAGAGCTTCTTGTTTCTTCTATGAGAGTCGAGACCAAGTCCTAACCTGCTGTTCTGTTTCCTTCGGTTCTGAAGTTGGTGCTCTGTGAACCTTATTGGGCTTCCTTGGAAGGGTCAGTGTAGCAGCTGTAGTGGATATCGGTTCTTGCTAACACAGCATCCATTCTTCTAGTACCAGATTTCCAATTTCCACTGAGATGCTGCTGTTTCCCCCACTCCATTCCTCTGTCCATGTGGTTGAGGAAGGTCAACCCCATTATCCTGGACCCCACGTGACCTGAAATTAACCTGTCAGTGTATTCTACCCCATTGGCTGCAGGAATTAGCATTAGACCCATGACCCTGCTCAGGTGAGTAGAGTAAACTTTGAAACTTTTGTTTTGGAACTGTTGAGAAAAGGCAGCTCTCTTTCTGGGGATACACTAAGCTGCTAAAATTTAATCTTGATGCTTGCTGCCTGTGGCTACGTTGCCAAAAACTTGTGAAAGCACAAAGTGGACTCAGAGAAAAGCAAAACTGTGAGATGGAAAGAGATGGTCAAGGTGACGTGATTTAAGAGCCAAAGCTGGCACTAGCTCTGGGCTTCTCAGGCACATGAGCCAATAAGTTCTTTTTTCCCCAGCTAGTGGATTTGGGTTTCTGTTTTTGTATCTAGAAGAATCCTCATGAATAAATCTGTACATTTTTTAGGATGTGGTTTCTAACAGATTTTATGTATTTTTACTAAACAAAAAGGATCAGGCCAAGAAATGCTGAATTCCATAACCCTTGGACTTCTGTTTTTTTAAGCAAAGAAGGGACTCTCAGGAGTATGAACTAAATATATTTTCTACCCTCTAGAACTGGCAGACATTAAAAGACTGGCTGAGGGAACTCGGCCAAGATAAAGGACAATGTCACCATGAATGAAGATAGAGGTGACTTTATACATGATTTTATTATCAGAAGCCACCTGGCACCCCACCCCCCCAGATTCTCACCTCCAGGATGTGCTGACAGGAGTTTAAGAGCCAT
>PVKU01004775.1:0-138429 GCA_004027475.1 Anoura caudifer
AAAAAAAAAAAAAAAGGCCCAAATGAAAGAATAGATCAAAGCTCCAGAAGAACAAATATAGCTAAATGACGAAGAGATAGCCAACCTATCAGATGCACAGTTCAAAACACTGGTAATCAGGATGCTCACAGAATTGGTTAAATTTGCTCACAAATTAGATGAAAGAATGAAGGCTATGCTAAGTGAAATAGAGGAAAATGTACAGAGAACCAATAGTGATGGGAAGGAAACTGGAACTCAAATCAATGGAGTGGACCAGAAGGAAGAAAAAGAAACATCCAATCAGAAAAGAATGAAGAAACAAGAATTAAAAAAAATGAACCTCCAGGACATCTTTAAATGTTCCAACATCAGAATTATAGGGGTACCAGAAGGGGAAGAGGAAGAGCAACAAGTGGAAAACTTATCTGAACAAATAGTAAAGGAGAACTTCCCCAATCTGGCAAAGGAAATGGACTTCCAGGAAGTCCAGGAAGCTCACGGAGTCCCAAAGAAGTTGGACTCAAGGAGGAACACACCAAGGCACATCAGAATTACATTAGCCAAGATTCAAATGAAGGGGAGAATCCCAGAAACAGCAAGAGATAAGGAGACAGCGACCTACAAAGGAGTTCCCACCAGACTTCAAGCTGATTTCTCAAAAGAGACTATGCAGGCAAGAAGGGGCTGGAAAGAAGTATTCCAAGTCATGAAAGGCAAGAACCTACATCCAAGATTGCTCTATCCAGCGAAGCTGTCATTTAGAATGGAAGGGAAGATAAAGCACTTCTCAGATAAGGTCAAGTTAAAGGAGTTCATCATCACCAAGCCCTTATTATATGAAATGTTAAAGGCTTTAGTTAGAAATGACTTCTCTAAGTAAAAGAAGATAAAAAAAACATGTACAGTAAAAAGCAAACTCACAGATATTAACAACCACACCTAAAACAAAAACAAAGAAAACACTAGAACAGGAACAGAACCACAGAAATGGAGATCACATGGAGGGTTAGCAACAGGGGAGTGGGAGGAGGAGAGAGGGGGAAAAGGTACAGAGAATAAGTCGCATAGACGGTGGGTAGAAAATAGACAGGGGGAGGGCAAGAATAGTGTGGGAAATGTAGAAGCTAAAGAACTTATGACACATGGACATGAACTAAAGGGGGAGAATGTGGGTGGCAGGGGGGTGCAGGGTGGAGGGGAGTAAAGGGGGAAAATGAAATAACTGTAAGAACAATAAATAAAATATATATTTTTTTAAAGAGCAGAAAAAGAAAGAAAGGCACACCAGGGAGAAGGAACCGCACATGCAAAGGCATAGAAATGTAATCACACACAGTTCTGTCTGGCTGTATCAGTTAAGATTAGGGTTATTTGCATATAGCAGAATATCCAAAAGAATAATGGCTTAAACAAGAAGTTCATTTCTTTTAACATGAGGTAAGTTGAACAGAGGCAGTCCAGGGTAACCATGAAAGCTCTATGGCCACAGGAACCCAGATTCTCTCTGCTTTTCTGATCCACCATTCTAGCACTGGCCCTCATACTCAAGGCCACTCTATGGACCAGAAGTGTTGCTGGAGCTCCACTTTGCATGTCAGCATTCCAGGCAGCAGGAAGGAGAAAGATCCAGAAGGGCATTCCTCTCAGTTAAGTCAGTTCCCAATTACACAGACTTGCTGGAGGGTTTATGTGACACTTCTGTTGACATCTGACCAAAATTTGTCAGGTGGCCACAGCTAACTACTATAAGGGAAGCTGAGAAATATAGTCTCTATTGGGGAGCAGCTAAAAACTGGGGTTCTGCCTTGGTTGGTATAGAGCTCAGTGGATTGAATGCGGGCTGCGAACCAAAGGGTCGCCGGTTCGATTCCCAGTCAGGGCACATGGGAATCCCCTGGGTTGTGGGCAGGTCCCCAGTGGAGGCCATGTGAGAGGCAACCACACATTGATGTTTCTCTCCCTCTTTTTCCCCCTCCCTTCACCTCTCTCTAAAGTTAAATTAATAAAATCTTTTTTAAAAAACTGGGGCTCTGTTATTGAGGAAGGAGGAATGGGTATTGGACGGGCAGCTAGCAGTGTCTAGCTCCGTGGCAGAGTGGAATCGTGGCCTTCTGGTGTCTAGAGAAAGGCCACAGCAAGGGACTAAACCACAAAGGCCATGCTGAGGAGGTTTTGGAGTTTATCTTGCAGGAAATGGAAATCACTGAAGGATTCTGAGCAGCAGCCCAGGGTTGAGGGGTCTGGATCAGTCCGCTTCAGGGACGTCTATCAGGCCGAGGGTGAGTGCTGGTGAGAAGAGCTGTCGTGAGATGATAAATGGGGCACTAAGGAGGAGAGGATGCAGGACTGACTCAGCAGGACAGAGAGGCAAAGCTAAGCCCTGGAGACAGTGGGTGGGGATGCAAGGTACCAGGGGAGGGACCTGCTGAGAGCAAGCCTAGGCTCAGGATATTTGAGTCTTGGGCAGCTGCAAGCCATCAGGTCAGATAGCTCAAGGGTGCCTGAGAATCCACAGGAATCTTGGAGGAGAGGACAAGGCTGGGGATACAGCTGTGGGAGTCACCTGTCATACTGAGGTGGGTGAGGTTGGGTGGTGGGGTGTCCAGTCGTTGAGCTAGAGCGATCTGATGGACCCTTCAGAGTTGCTAGTCCAAGAGGACAGTGGAGTGGGTACTGCAAAAACTCTGGAGCCAGACAGAGCAGGGTTTGAGTGCTGACTTCACCACTTAACAGCCATGAAACCTTGGACCAACTGGTTGCCCTTTCAGAGTCTTAGTTTTCTTATCTGCAAAATGGGAATGAAGAGGCCCACCTGAAGGCTAATAGGAAGATTGAGTGGGTGAGTGATGGTCCCAGGGAACTGCACTCATCAGTAAGCGCCAGCTCTTACCATTAAAGGGATTACCTTCCCATTACTGGAGCAGCCATTACTGCCTTTCTTGGGGCCACAGGTGTGCCCTACGGCCTTCCCACTGGAGCCCTGTGCTGGCTGGCTGAGGAGTGTATTGCAGGCACAGTGCAGCTCCAGGGCTCCAAGGACCCTGATCCAGCATAGCCAGATCTCCTGGCAGGGGTGTCAGTGGCCCAAGTGGAGGCTCACAGGGGAGTTATTACGCATTGGCCAGGAATGGCCCAGCACCCTCCATGGGCTCTGCAGAGATGATTCCAGGGGGAGTCAGCCCATTTTGGAGATTGAGAAAGAAACTAATTGCTGGAACAGAGTGGGAAGGGCCATCCAGCTGCTACGAGCAGGGCAGTGGCTCGGACACATCTGCATGAGCCCAGCTGTGGGCCATAGGTGATGTCCAGCCAGGAAGAAAGGCCAGCTTGGAGGCTGGTAGACAGCACACCCACCCCACCCCAGAACCCAGCACCTGCTTTTTCTCCAAGGCCAGTCTAGCCCTTATCCCCATGATGATTCCAGACTAAACTCTGGAGAAACAACAGAAGCAGGACAAGCACAGGAATAAAGGCCCTCAAAGGACACTAATAAGGGACATCAGAAACAGGGGAGCTGCTAGAAGCATAACATTCCTGAGGGCCAAGGGGGTGGAGCAGAAGGTGGCCAGGCTCAGCTCACCCCGGTGGGAGAAGGGGTGACAGCTGGGAAGAGGCCACTGTGTTCATCCAGGAAGATGTCAATGGTGGACAGAGCCAGAGGCGGAGGGTGGGGGGGAGGCAAAAGCCAGGGGCAGCTGCTTGTGAAGTGAGTGCATGTGAGTGACTGCATCCTACAGGCTGTGCATGCAGCTGCAAGTGACAAGAGGCACAAAATGGCTCAGTCTGTCAACAGAGATTCATTTCCTTCAAAGTACGAGTCTGGGGTTGGGGGGCTCCACTCTGCCAAGCTGTCATGGGCCAGGCCCCTCTAACTTTTGCTTATTCTCGCTGGGCACTACCCTCTTTCTCATGTCCCAAAGTGTTTGCCCCATGGCCATGTCCAGCCAGCATGAGGAGGGGGCCAGGGCAGGGCATGTATAGGAGACTGTTTTGCATGGCGTGGGAAATGTAGTCCAGCTCCCACTCGGAAAGGCCAGTCAGTGCAAAGCGAGGTCCGGCACACAGGACCCACGCTCACGGATAGGTTCTCCCATGGGGAATCAGGCCTGCGTTGTACCTAGGCCGCTTTGAGTCTTGCTTTTGCTAAAACTCCCTCACCCTGAATTGAGGCAGCAAATGTTTACTCCATATCTTTAAAGTAACTTCCTAAAATCTGTGCTAAACCTCCCAAGGATGAGTGTAACCAGTTCAACCACTTTTCCCTTTACATTTGCAAATACCCCCTTTTTTTTATGTAATTAGCAACATCCTCTCCTTTGTTTTCTGTAAAAGGTAACCACCTAAAGCGAACCTGTGCATAGTAAATGAGGACCATCCTCAATGTAATGTGCCCAGAAAAGCAATAAAAGCCTGTCCAGGCAAGGGATGGGGCAGCCCTCTCTTTCACTTAGAGAGTAGCCGTGTCATCCCTTTTTCTCCACAGGATTTCTGTAGCCCATGTGCATTTGTCTCATCTCATCCATGATGCCACAGACACTGCGGGCTGGTGTCCGCATCAGGCATGATCAGGAAGGTTCACCAGGCCCCTTCCTTCAGCTCGCATCCCCTTGGCCAAAGCTTATCTACAGGACTAAGAAATGTAACCTTTGTTCTGGACAGTCCTGTGTCCAGATAGAAATTGGCGCAAGCTGTTATTATGAGACAAGGGGGAGAATGGGTACTGGAGAGACCCAGGGGGTGGTAGCCAGAAGGGCAGGGGTAAAGGAAGGCAGTTTGTGGGTGTGAGAAGCCAGTGAGCATGCACATGTGCACCCTGTGGCTCTGGCTGGGCATCCAGCCATGTGCCCTCCATTGTGAAGGTGGTGTAGGTGGGTGGGAGGGAGCTGTGATTGCTGAGACCTAGCTCTGCTGACTAGGAGGACAAACCACTGACCTTTCCAGCAGAATTTTTCAGGATTCCCTAGAGGTCCTTCCGGCCCCAGTGAGGCCAAAATAGCACAGAGACTAAGAAACATCTTCTCTCCATTCCTTGGAGCTTTTGCCCATTGTAAATGCTCATTTTGGCCATTGTCATTGTATCCAGTGCCTGGGCCATCGGCACTGTCCCTATGCCAGAAGTGACCACCCTTACAGCCTCCTGACACTCCCTCCTCTGTGTAGCAAGGCTGGGGCTTCAAATATTGGGCACCAGGGAATGCTCTAGCCTATTCTGTCTGCTTGGAGGCCTCTCCTCCCCACTTGAGCTTTAAGAAACCGGGTAAGAACCAATCTAACCCCAGGAATGAGGGGGTTAACAATAGGGTGTCTCTGTCCCCCTGGGTTCTGTGCCAACTGACTTCTGGTGCCTCTATCTGATCCTCGTCTTGTGTGGCAGTATCTATCAGAAGGAAGGAAGACAGGGCTCTCAAATTCCATCTTAATGAGCCTACGTTATCCTGGGGGTTGATTTCCCGTGGGTCTCTGGGTAGCTCAATATGGTGTTTTGGGCACCATGTGTGCATGCAAATAGTTTGCTCTGCCACCTTCCTCCTTCCCACTTGTCAGAGCACACGTATCTATCCTTGGTTGTGCCTTCACTGGGAGCATCATTAAAACATTTTTTTCAGTCAGACAGTCAGCAAACATTTCTTGGAGCCCATGATATGCCAGCCCTGTGCTAAATACCGTTAGTACCACAACACAGAGGTGGATCTCTGCTACCTGCTGGCTGTGGGACTTGGGGACACTGCAAATAGAAAAACTGAGGCTCAAGGTTGAATAACTAGTATAGGTTGGACCAGGACTGATTCCAAATTCTCCACTCTTTGACGAATTCCAAAGAAAATTGGGCTTCAGGGTGAGTGCCCTGAAGTCATTTGAAAAATGTGCAGTTGTGGTATAAGCACTTGGCAGCGTGTACACAGTTTTAAAACTGTGCTTCTTGGTTCTCTGGGCTGCTCCTGATAGTTGAGGTGGCTTCTGGGTAAGTGAGGACTACAGCACCTGCACACGGTCTCTCTGTGGGGATGTCCACTGAGTTTATGTTCCAAGAGATCGAGTGGAAGTTGCATGAGCTTGATTGAGACAAGTCATGAAGGTCATCCCAGATTCAAGAAGAGAAGAACTAGTTATCACTTTAAAAAAAATTTTTAATCCTCTCCCAAGGGTATGTTTGTTGATTTTAGAGAGGGGGGTGGGGGGGAGAGAGAGAGAGAGAGAGAGAGAGAAACATTGATGTGAGAGAGAAACATTGGTTTGTTGTGTCCATGTGAGCTCCAACCAGTGACCGAACCCACCTTTGGTGTACAGTACAACACTCCAACCAAAGGAGCCACCCAGCTGGGGCTCGTCATAACTTCTTGATGGGAAAGTATCAAGGTCATACTGCAGAAGAACATGAGGGATGGTAGATGTGGTTGCCTCTATCTGTGGCAAATACAATTTACCACAATGAACAAAGAAATTTATCTATGTATAAATCTGAATAGTCATTGATTTATACCACTGCCCATAATACGTAATTGGGGATGTTAAATGTTAGACAGAATTAAATATTAGGTAACAAAGCCTGGAAAAGAAGAGGTGGGTAATTGGAGTTGAAGCCTTGAAGGTCCTTGGTATTGATTTTATCCCTTGTTAAGTCAAATATACATAATCTAGACATAACAACTAAGAAATAAAAATATAGTGTGTAATATTCAAACCAGTATAGAGAAAGTGGGTGAGAGAAAGAAAATTTGATAAATCTAATAGAAGGCAGAAAAAGAAAAGACAAAAGCAAGAACATGGTATATAAGAGAAATAAAATAGCAAATTACATCCAAATATATCAATAATAATGGTAAATGTACATAGGCTAAATTTACCCTTATATAACAGAGATTCTCGGATTACATTTTTAAAGCTCTAGCCATATGCTGTACCATATGTATTGTGTTTTAGGTATATAATAAGTGTACCTAAAACACAATAACAGAAATATTGGAAGTATGTCTACACTAAGCAGATACTAATCAAAAGAATGATGGTATAGACTTCCAACCAAGATGGCGGTGTAGGTAGATACACTGTGCCTCCTTGCACAACCAAAAGAAGGCCAACAACAAATTTAAAAACAAAAAATACCCAGAACTGCCAGAAAATTGAACTGTATGGAAGTTCAACAACCAAGGAATTAAAGCAGAAACATCCAGACTGGTACGAGGGGTGGAGACAGGCAGCTGGGGTGGAGAGGACTCACCGCAAGGCCATGGCCTGCAGAGTGGGTGGTCCCACATTCACATGCAGATAAACTGGGGAGCAAGACAGAAAGCACAACCCAAGTTTCCAGTGCAGGGAAATAAAGCCTCAGAACTTCTGACTGAAAAAACCTGTGGAGGGTTGAGGTGGAGGGAGAAACTCCAAGCCTCACAGGAGAGTTTGTTGGAGAGACCCACAGGGTCCTAGAACATACACAAACCCACCTACCCAGGAATCAGCACCAGAAGGGCCCAATTTGCTTGTGGGTAGTGGGGGAAGTTGCTGAAAGCCAGTCAAGAGCCCTGAAAGCAGGATTGTTCCCTTTTGGATCCCTCCTCCACATACAGCACCACAACACAGTGACCTGGGTTGCCCCACCCTGGTGAATACCTAAGGCTCTGCCACAAACTATGTAAGTGGCACACCAAGACAAAAAAAGTGGCCCAAATGAAAGAACAGATCAAAACTCCAGAAAAAATACAACTAAGAGATGAAGGGATAGCCAACCTATCAGATGCAGAGTTCAAAACACTGGTAATCAGTATGCTCACAGAAATGGCTGAGTATGGTCACAAAATAGAGGAAAGAGTGAAGGCTATGAAAAGTGAATTAAAGGAAAATGCTCAGGGAACCAACAATGAAGGGAAGGAAACCAGGACTCAAATCAACAGTTTAGAGCAGAAGGAAGAAATAAACATTCAACCAGAACAGAATGAAGACACAAGAATTCAAAAATATAAGGAGAGGCATAGGAATCTTCAGGACAACTTTAAACCTTCCAACATCTGAATCATAGGGGTTCCAGAAGGAAAAGTGGAAGAGCAAGACATTGAAAAGTCTTATTTGAAATCGAAAACTTATTTGAAGAAATAATGAAGGAGAACTTCTGCAATCTGGCAAAAGAAATTGACCTCCAGTAAGTTCAGGGAGCCCAGAGAGTCCCAAAGAAGTTGGAGCAAAGGCAGCACACACCAAGGCACATTACAATTACATTACCTAAGATTAAAGATAAGGAGAGACTCATAAAAGCAGCAAGAGAAAAGGAGAGAGTTACCTACAAAGGAGTTCCCATGAGACTATCAGCTGATTTCTCAAAGGAAATTTTGCAGGCAAGAAGGGACTGGAAAGGGGACTTACGGCCAAGATGGAGGCATAGGTGGACACACTGTGTCTCCTCACACAACCAAAATTAAGGACAACAAAGATTTAGAAACAAGAAAACAACCAGAACTGACAGAAAACTGAACTGTACAGAAGTCCAACAACCATTCATCCAGATCAGTAAGAGGGGTGGAGTCGCAGCAGGAAAAAGTGGAGGTTGGTGGACCTGGGCGTGCAGGTGGTGGCTAGCAGACCCCAGGCATGGGGTGGCAGTGGGCAGACCCAGTGAGGCCGCGCAAGGTGGCTGGCTGACCAGTCAGTCCCACATATGTGTGCAGATAATCCAGGCAAAAATGGGGAATGAGACAGACCTTGCAACCCAGGGCCCCAGTGCTGGGAAATAAAACCTAAAAACACCGAATGAAAACACTTGTGGGTCTTGAGGTGCCGAGAGAGACTACCAGCCTCACAGGAGAGTTCGTTGGAGAGACCCACCGGGTCCTAGAACATACCCAAGCCCACCCACATGGGAATCAGCACCAGAAGGGCCCAGTTTGCTTGTGGGAAGCAGAGGAAGGGACTGGAATCCGAGAGAGAGCAGAGCAAGCGCCATAGTTCCCTCTCAGACCCCGCCCCCACATACAGTGTCACAACCCAGCAACTGGGCTGCCCTGCCCTGGGGAACACCTAAGGTTCTGCCCATAATACGTAACAGCCCCAAACAGAACAAAACAAAACAAAAAGGCTCAAATGGGAGAACAGCTCAAAGCTCCAGAACAAATACAGCTAAGCAACGAAGAGATAGCCAACCTATCAGATGCACAGTTCAAAGCACTGGTGATCAGGATGCTCACAGAATTGGATGATTTGGGTCACAAATTAGATGAACAAATGAAGGCTACAATACGTGAAATGAAAGAAAACACACAGGGAACCAACAGTGATGGGAAGGAAACTGGAACTCAGATCAACGGAGTGGACCAGAAGGAAGAAAAAGAAACATCCAATCAGAAAAGAATGAAGAAACAAGAATTTAAAAAATGAGGAGAGGCTTAGGAACCTCCAGGACATCTTTAAACATTCCAACATCAGAATTATAGGGGTACCAGAAGGGGAAGAGGAAGAGCAACAAGTGGAAAACTTATCTGAACAAATAGTAAAGGAGAACTTCCCCAATCTGGCAAAGGAAATAGACTTCCAGGAAGTCCAGGAAGCTCATGGAGTCCCAAAGAAGTTGGACCCAAGGAGGAACACACCAAGGGACATCATAATTACATTAGCCAAGATTAAAATGAAGGAGAGAATTCTAGAAGCAGCAAGGGATGAGAGGACAGTGACCTACAAAGGAGTTCCCATCAGACTGTCAGCTGATTTCTCAAAAGACACCATGCAGGCAAGAAGGGGCTGGAAAGAAGTATTCCAAGTCATAATAGTCAAGGACCTACATCCAAGATTGCTCTATTCAGCAAAGCTTTCATTTAGAATGGAAGGGAAGATAAAGTGCTTCCCAGATAAGCTCAAGTTAAAGGAGTTCATCATCACCAAGCCCTTATTATATGAAATGTTAAAGGGACTTATCTAAGAAAAAGAAGATAAAAAAAACATGTACAGTAAAAAGACAGCAAACTCACAGATATTAACAACCACACCAAAAACAAAAACAAAGAAAACACTAGGAACAGAACCACAGAAATGGAGATCACATGGAGGGTTAGCAACAGGGGAGTGGGAGGAGGAGAGAGGGGAAAAAGGTACAGAGAATAAGTCCCATAGACGGTGGGTAGAAAATAGACAGGGGGAGGGCAAGAATAGTGTGGGAAAAGTAGAAGCTAAAGAACTTATGACACATGGACATGAACTAAAGGGAGGGAATGTGGGTGGGAGGGAGTGTGCAGGGTGGAGGGGAATGATGGGGGAGAAATGAGACAACTGTAATAGCATAATCAATAAAATAAAGGAACTGGAAAGAAGTATTCCAAGTCATGAAAGGCAAAGACCTAGATCCAAGATTACTCTATCCAGAAAAGCTATCATTTAGAATGGAGGAGCAGATAACGTACTTCCCAGATAAGGTCAAGTTCAAGGAGTTCATCATCACCAAGCCCATATTGTATGAAATGTTAAAGGAACTTATCTAAGGAAAAGAAGATAAAAATCTGTGAATGGTAAAATTATAACTAACTCACAACTATGAATAACTGAACCTAAAAAAATAAAAACCAACTAAGCAAACAATTAGAACAGGAACAGAATCACAGAAATGGAAATTACTTGGAGGGTTATCAGCAAGGAGGGGGAAGGGGGGAATGCGGGGAAAGTTACAGAGAATAAGAAGCATAAATGGTAGGTGCAAAGTAGACAGGAGGAAGTTAAGAACAGTATAGGAAATGGCCCTGGCTGGTATAGCTCAGTGGGTTGAGCTCAGGCTGCGAATGAAAGCATTGCCGGTTCCATTCCCAGCCAGGGCATTTACCTGGGTTGTGGACCAGGTCCCCAGTGGGGGGGCCACGTGAAAGGCAATGACACGTTGTTTCCCTCCCTCTCTTCCTCCCTTCCCCTCTCTCTAAAATTGAATGAATAAAACCTTTTAAAAAAAGAAAAATTTAAAAAGAATAGTATAGGAAATGGAGAAGCCAAAGTGTACAATCCATGAAGATGAGTTGAGTATGGGGAAGAGGGGACCATGCAGGGCAGAGGGGAATAAAGGGTGGAAAATGGAACAGCTATAATAGCATAATCAATAAAACATATTTTAAAAAAGAATGATGGTGTAGCAATATTAATACTATGCAAATTGAGTTTAAGGAAAAATTCATTACTAGGGAAAAGGGAGTCACTATATAATGATAAAAGAAATAATTCAGCAATAGGGGAAAACAATCTTGAACCTGAGTGCAGCTAAGAACTTCTAAATTTATACAGCAAATGTTTACAGAATTAAAGGGAAAACTGACAAAACCACAATCACAGTGGGCGATTTTAAACTACAGCAAGAATATTTTTGCACAATCCTCCCCCCATAGTGCCACAGTCTTTACTCACAATATGTACTCAATACACCGTGAGTGTGTTTGCACCCACCCCCACCCTTCCTGCTTCTGCCAGGTGTGCAAGGGATCAGGCTCGAGGTGAGCCTTGAGGACTCTGGGACAGGCAGGACCAACTGAACATGGATGAGGACTAGAGAAAGCCTTTGTTTCCAAGCCCAGAAACCAAAGTGCTTGGTGCTCCACCCTTGGTCAGTAAGGCCCTACCCACCCCTGGACCACATGCAACTCTGCCAGCCACCTGAGAAGAGGGCAGGATGCAGGCTGCGAGCCTATTTTTCACATGTAATTTCATTGTATTCACATCAACACCAAGAGATAAGCACCCCCATTTTACAGATAAGGAGAGTGAGGCCCAGAGGCTACAAGGCATGCCTAAGGCCACACAGTATGAGGCAGGGCTGGGAGTATCTGACGCTGAGCTCCTTCATAGTCACTGAAGATGGGTACTGTGCCTCAAGCTCATGGCATCATCAGCCACCTCAGGCAAGGAGGTAAGTGACTGGAATGGTAGGGTCAAAGCAGAGGGAACAGGGCCCTGTAGGGTGGGGTACCTAGGTGCCACCTTCCCCACCTGTGGCTGCCTCCTTCTCCACAGCCAACAAGAGCCAGTGCCATGAGCTCTTGCTCCATGGGCATCCCCTCCACTCCTCAATCTGGGACCAGTCAGAAAAAGCCTCCCAGAATGTACTAGGCCAAGATGAGCCCCAACCCCCCACCCCACACTTGCTGGGGGTCCAGGGCCTGCCCAGTTTTCTCCCCAGACTAGGGGGCCCTTTATCCCAGGCCATCCTCCTCCCCTGTCTCTTTCCAGGCTGGCCCTCTGGCATGTGGCAGGTCCCAGGTTGTGTGCAGGGTGCAGGGGGCAGGTGGGGATGGGATGGGATGCTGGGAAGGCTGCATACAAGCCCTGCCCCTTATCTGTCGACCCCTTCCCAGAGGAGGTGTGACAAACTGAAATAAAAATAGCATTCAAGCTCCAGTGGACCAAGAGTCCTCCATTTGGTGCAGATATCCCTGGCTGCACTGGCTGGTATGAGACAGCAGCCAATCGTAAGGAAACCAGCTCCTCTGGAAGACTTGGTTGGAACAGGCAATCCTGACCCATTTCCCCGTTGGTGTGTGCAGAATGTGCATTGCTCCAAACTATAACCCTACCCTTGCAGCTCCTTCCATGACTAAGTGGCAGTGGATGTGCTTCTAGAACACACACAGCTCCCCTTTCTAGGGCCATTCACACCCCAGACAGGAATTACTCTGTGCTTTTAGATGAGGAAACTGAGGTTACTGAGGTTAGGTAACCTGACCAAGGTCGCATATTTAGAAAGTGGTGGAACTTTTCAAACTATGAAGTTGGGGAAATGCTCATCATTTGTAGAAAAATTTTCACAAGGCGTAAGAACATGGGTTTCCAGTTAACCCTCAGTTACCCAGAACAGCCTTTCCCCAGAAGGCCCTGCACACTTGTGTATGTGTGTGCCTGCACGCACTTCGGGTTCTCAGGAACAGAGGGCTTGATAAACAGGCCAGACCACAAGGAAAATGTACAGGAACCAGCAACCGTATTCTCTAAATTCAGTTGTGTGCTAAGAGATCCCCAGGTAAAAGGTAGCAGAATGTGTCTTGTTCCAAGCAACTGGCAGGGAAGGTGTCAGAAGCCTCTGCCTCCACAGTGAGCACCAGCACCATCTGGATCCCCTCATCAACTCCTGTTCCTATGAGCAGCTGATGCATGGTGGACAGACCACTTCCTGTATCCACGGGAATGCTGAAGGAAAAGCGGGGAACCCACAGTGCTCAGACACCATTCTGCAGTGTGGCCTTGAGCAGGTCACCTTCCCTCTCCGAGGCTCAGTTTTCCATCTGTAAAATCAGGAGTCAGCAAACTTTATGTAAAGGGACAGCTAGTGAATATTTTGGGGTTAAGATCTCAGTCACATAGGCAGTGGTTTTGTGTGTGTGTGTGTGTGTGTGTGTGTGTGTGTGTGTGTGTGTGTGTGTGTTTTACAACCCTCTAAAAATGTGAAACCCTATACAAATGGAACGAGGCCAGAAAGTTACAGAAAGAGGCAGAACCCCTCTGCTCCCATCTTATCTCCAAGTTCTCATTCAGCTCCTCAAAATAGAGATGCTGCCAGCTTTCTCCCAGGAGCCAGGCGGCTCCCTTCTCCCCTGAGGAGCCACAATCACCCACCCCCAGCTCTAAACAACTTATTATAATATTGACAGACTTCATCATCAGTGTTAGCTGATGCCCCAGGTTCCTAGGGTGACCCCTACCATGAGACCACCTTGCTGCCTTCCCCTTCTCCAGACTTCCCCACAATATGGCAACTACATAAAGCCTGGTGTCCCAGTAGGTATGTAGCCATGCTGACACAGCCCTGCCAGTCCCACCCACTAGAACTGCCCTGTAAAGAGAGTGTGTGTGTTGGGGTGGGGGTGGGGGGGTCATCTCTTTCCTCCTTACCCACTCAGCTAACCCTGCATGCCCCTGACCTTGGCCATGCTTTGCACTTGTCCTTGCGAAGCCAGGCCCTCAATGCCCCAGCGTCTTGCTGTCTAGAGAACTCTTCTGCCTGAGAGCAGCTGTGCACCTAGTCCTGCCTGTGAGCTCAAGATGGTCCTGCTTACAGGGCACATTTTGTGCTGGGTCAGCGAACTGGGTAAGGTAGTGGTGCAGCAGGCCCAGGCCAGGTGTTATGGGTGGCCCAGCAAGACAAGCCATCAACATCTCCTTTCTACACCTGTCCTGAGGTCAGAACAAACTTGAGTCCAGCAGGGTCCCTGAGTTTCTGTGACTACAGAGGCTGTGCAGCTGGGTCAGGGTCTGGAGGGGCCAGAATCCACACCAGTGGAGGGCTGGACGGGTTGATGAGGAAGCCCGCAGCCCCCCACCTGGCCCACTCTACCCTGGGAGTCCAGCCTGAAAAAATTTTTAGCTACTAAATATAGATCAATGTTTCTGTGAATTAATGTCAGCTCAAAAACACCTTGTTAATTTTGGCCTCACTGTGATTACTAGGATGCTGGCTGGAGGGCAAGTCCCGCCAAGCTACGGGGCCTGTAAGTAAAATTGCTGAGTGGTTTTTTTCAAGTTTGTTTCAAGCTGGTCCCTATAATGGGAAGTCAGGTCTGTTCTAAGAAGGGTAGAGACCACCAGGAGTGTTGATGTGAGAGTTCTAGAAACTTTCTGAAAAGCTTCACACCTCTATCCCCCAGAGGGTACACAGAAATTCACAGGCTGTTGGAGAGGTAACAGAGGGTAAAAATGCAGAGTCTGGAGGGACTTGTGGAAGGCTGAGAAGGGTAGGGACAGGGCAGGTAGAGGGAGACCCCAAACATCTGGGCCTCAAGGGCCTGCCCTGGGCACTCAGCAGAGCCTGTGGGCTGGAGGAGGCATGGTCCCAACCTTTCTGCCCTTAGCCCTCCTTGTCCCTTTTCTGGGGGAAAGAGGAACTAGGTGGGGACAGAGGGGGTTTCAGTGAGGCCCCAAGGACTAGCGATGCTCCGGTCCTGGAGCTCCCTGCCTGGCAGTCACTTGGGCCCCAGAGAAATATTGGTGGCTTTGGCTAACCGAATTATTCTTTCAGTTTGAACCAGCTCCCCCTTTTGACTCAAATCTGGTGGGGCAAGGAAAGCACATCCCGGTTCAGTGAGCCCACAGGTAGGAGGGCACAGTGTACCACTGGACAGTGTGGGGCGCAGCGGGTGTCTCCCTCTCCAGGGATGGGGGTGCAGCTCCCCTGCTGGGCGCCCCCCTAGGCAGTAGAGGACAGGGCTCGACTTGGTCCACAAAGCACATGTTCAGGCACCCAATTAGAACAGGAAAAATGCTTGGAAAGAATTTGCCATTTCCAAATGAGCATTGTAATCGCCATGATGGGGAAAGTCAGTCTTGTGGGACTTTGTTACACTAATTTAACAGTTCAGCCTGTTTTTATTTCAAATTACACTGGGGTGTGGGCCTCATGATCTTTTTCAGGGTTTAGTGTCCCCCTACCCCACCCCCCAGGGGCCCTCAGGCTTCAGTGCCTCTCTGCACACCCAAAGATTTTTGAACCCCTTTTCAAGTCCCTGGGGCCACAAGACAACCCAGCTGTTATTTTGCAGAATTTCTCTCCCCGCATCCCCAGCAGTTCTGCTTATTACTCCTGCCACTGACTCACAAAAGAGGAGGGGATTTCTGAGCTGTTTCAAAACTTAACCAGAATACTAAGGGTTTTGTGCAGCCCTTGTTTATTTTTTTTAAAAAGCCCCCCAAACCAACAACATATGACACATAGGAAGAGAAAGAGGGAAGGAAGGGGTGGGCAGGGGCCTCCCAGGACCAAATCTGCTGTGGTGGCTCTGGACCTGGCACCCAGGTGTCCTGTCTCCTTTCCCCGTGTCCTAGTTCTCCCCACACCCTCTGTTTTGTCCTGGGCTGTGGCTAAGAGCTGGTACTTACAGAGAGCTTTCTCCTGCCAGGCAGGTTCTAAATCCTTTACAAGAAATAGCTCATCTAGTGCACATACTGCGTCAGTGGGTGTAATGGCTATTATGATGCTACCCTCATTTGAAAAATGAGGAAACTGAGCATGAAGAACTTAATAAATAGAGGAATTGTGGACATCTGCTTCAGGTGGAGCCTTGAAGGATGAGTAGAGAGGTTCACTAGGTGGACCTGACAGGATCTACTTAGCCAAGGAAGGGCACTCAGGCACAGAGGGAACAGCACATGCAAACACTCGGTGTCAGGAACAGAGCACGGGGCATTTCGAGGACAGTCCTCACAGTGTGCCTGTATTGCCAGATTTGCGAGGGAGGGATAGATGCCAAGCCCCGGCCATACCCAAAAGCTGTTCTTAGTCCAGGCCCAGCATCCAGAGAAGCACCCCAATGCAGCCCTCTGCTTTCAGCTATGGCCAGTACCAGGCAGGCAGGTCTGGAAGGGCCTGAGTGGGCCACGGCAGGGAGGGAAGGTAGTTGTAATGGAGCAGGCCAGCTCTATGCCTGAAGACACCAAGGCACAGGTGGGCAGCTGGGGAGAGAGAGGGGGCCTGGACAACATCTGCCCCCTTCAGGGTGTTCAAGGCAGCCCAAGGTGGTGCTCCAGATGTGGAGAAGGAAGCCTCAGGGTTGTGAACTCTCTGAGAAGTTCTGGTGGAGTGTGTACCTGTGTGTATTCCTCTATGTGAGCTGTGGGCCCCTCTGCATGCAGGATGTGTGTGAAACACACAGGCATGTGTCCATAGGTTTGCACACAATGTCTAGCAGGCAGGGGCAGACAGGATGTCCAGCAGGTGGGGCCAGTGGGGAGGACAGGGTATGAGCTCTTGGAAGCAGGGCCTGGACTATACACAGGACTGTTTAGACATGGGTTCCCCTTGGGCTCTCCCTGTCAAGTGCTATTTTAAACAAACCCTGTTGGGATGTCAGGAAGGGAGGGCAGGCCCGCACCCATGGCAGTCACAGGGTGGATAATGCCAAGACTGTGAGAGCAGAGACCTATATTACAGGTATGGGATTGAGTATGGGTAGAGGTTCAGAGAGAGCCTGAAACTCCTAAGGAAACATGAGTTCTTGGAGCCAATGGGCCCCAAATAACTCCAAGCCTGGAAGCTTTAGTTTTGATATCAGCAAAGTCACAGCATTAAGGAAGCAGGAACTAGAACAGAACCACCCCCCACCCCAATTCCTGGCTTCCAGTATTGCAGGGGTTAATGGGGACTACTTGGGTTGGAGATGAATCACTTGTCCACAGTCCTGGCATCCTGGTATCCTGGCCAGAACTTATGACCCCACCAGGGCCTTTGGGACCTTTAAGCTACAGCCTGAAAACCTGAAAAACCTGAAGGGAGGGAATCTCGGGGCCCAGCCCAAGTCCTTAGGGCCAGGCCCTGGGGGCAACTCCCTGCAATACACGCAGGAGAGGGTCCTGCAGACGGGCCAATGGTGTGGCCAAGTTTCAGCCCCCTGCTACAGAAAATATGAGATGTGCTAAGAAATGGTTGGGTCCATGGTGAGTTTTTAATATCTACTTCTTTACTTATTTCTTCCACAGGCTCAGAAGCATGCAGAATCTGCTCAGTCAGAGGCTGTTTTCACATGGTGCCACGGATACGACAGAATGACCGTTTAAAGGCCTATTTTATTTCTAACCCTGACAGTAATCTTGTAAAGTAGCTATTGCTAACCCCATCTTACACTCGGGAAACTGAGCAGTAAAGATGGTGAGTAACTCATTCACAGTCACTTGCAAGTTAGGGCACCTGGATTGGAAAGCAGTTGGCCTGTCTACAGAGCCTGGGAGGATCCTGCTCCCCAGACTGGCTGAGAGTAAGCACAGCCTTCTGGGAAGTTGTGAGCCTCTCTGTCCTTTGGCAAAAAGGGAATTTAAAAAGTGCCTAGGTCATTGCAAGAATGAATGTGTGTGAGCAGCTTAGAGCTGGGCCTGGTCTGCCTCAAGGGTCCAGCAAATGTAAGGTTGAGTTATTTTTGTGCTGCCTTGGGGACTAGCATGGGAAGACAGTGGGAAGTGTCTGGGCTCCAGAAGCCTTATCTGACTAAGATCCAGGTTAGGGTCACGGAGGATGAGATGATACCTGTGTCTGTCTCACAGCTGGCATCCGACTCGTTGTTGGCCCTGGAGGGGGCTTAAGAGCTGCTTCTAGATCAGCTTGACCTCCCCAGTTTCCCGTAATCCTGCCCTCAGGACTCTAAAAGTTGTGCTGGTGGCCATCCGCTGTCAAGAACTTTCCTGCAAGTCTAGAGGGAAATCGGCACTTCTTAGGGAGTTTGGATCCCCTCTCTCCTCTCTTAAGTGCCCCCAGGCGGGCGCCCAGCGCTTTGACAGCAAGACTGAAGCTGTCAAGATACGAACTTTGGAATCTGGGAGGAAGGGGGAAGACTGAAGAAAGGAGACCTCTGGTCCCCTCTGGCATAGTACCCTCCCCCTCATTCTCATTTCAGCGCCGCCCCCATGAGGGACAGCGAGAAGGCCACCCTTAACAACGAGGTAAACTGGGGCTTGGCTGCGGATGCCGCCAGAGCCCACGGCCCAGCTGGCAGGGCCCTGGCATTGCGCCCCTCCTGGCTGTGCTCTAGCCAGAGCCGCCTCTGTCCCTCTGATGTAATCTGATATTTTAATTTTCTTACGGGGAATAGTGTTTAGAGAAATGACTTAACCGGATTACTCATCGTCTATAATGACTTGGCCTGGCTCCGAGAGACTATTCCTAGATGTGACGCTCAAGGCTTCGATTCTTTCTTTTTTCTTTTGAATACCAAGAAATGACAGCCAGGTGCCGCCAGCGGCCCCGCCCGCACGCCCGGCACGCGGCGCACGGCGTTCTGGGAGACGTAGTTCTCCCCAATTCCACTCCCACGCAGTCCAGCGTATCTCCCTGGGTGCGAGTTTGGGGCGGAGTCCTGGGAACCTGATGTGATGGTGGACCCTTCAGCCAAAATCGCAAGCCACTTAAGTCTAAATGCGTACTCATCTGTAACGGGAGACAATCATAGAAGACAGGGTTGAAGGGTCACGTAAGAGTTTAAGTGAAAGCGCTACACAGACCCAAAATTTTTTAAAAAATTTTGTCCAGGGCGTTTTGTACTGACCTCCAGTCCAGAATTACCACGATACGTCACAAAGTGACACACAGACCAGACTTTAGTTATCAGGGTCTCCAGGAATTAAATCAACACAGCACGCACCCAGCCTTTCCTTACTAATGTTCGTGGGCGAGCCTACAAAACCATTCAGCACTTACTCTCAGCACCTCAGTGTCCTCAACTGCAACATGGGGGTGGATATCATGGTGCCCATAGGGCTGGGGTGACACTAAATTAAGTAATACTGTAAGATGATTGGTGCAGTACCTGACAGAGGAAACACCAGGCAAGGCATCTGCACCCTTCCCAGCCCCAGGCCGTGGCGCAGTAACTGTCTGAAAAAAGAATGGCTGATTCTCTGCAGCCTGTGAGATTGGCAAGGGACACCTTCTGGATCTTTGTCTGACCATGGCTATGCCCCAGAGTCTAGCCAAGTCCTGGCACATAGTAGGAAGGACCACAACAGATAGTGGATGAATGAATAAATAAAGGATAACCCTTGCTTTCCAGATGAGGGACCTGAGGCTCCAAGAGGTCAAGTGACTGCCCAAAACTGCACAGCTGGGCTGAGCGGGGATGATAAAAACCCAAATTTTCTCTCATTTTCGACCCTACCCCAAAACACACACACATACACACACACACACACACACACACACACACACACACACGAATTGGACTTTCACCATTTGGGTTCAGGAAGTGCAGAATTTTGGTTTCCAGCATGCTGAGGCCTTTGTGGAAGGGGGGGTGGGGGCAGATGCTCCCAGCCTCTGCCCAACCCATGAAAGAAAGTTGTTCCAGATGCAGCTGAAGGGCAGGGCTGAGGGGGCTGGAGGGAAGAGGGAAGAGACAGCCAGGTGTGGATTCATGCCCAGTGTGGACAAAGCTGGGGAAGAAAGTTTTCATGTTCCACGGGGGAGCAGGGCCAAAGCTCTTTAGGCAGGGAGTTGGGCCCTTGACAATCTGGGCTGGATCCTTACCCTAACACCACGCCTCCCCACTCTCTCACCCCCAGCAGTTCCCCAAAGGCCGAAAGCTATTCTTGGCTTTTTCTAAAAGAGGCATTTGAAGCCATGAGCCAATTTTTTCCATTCCTGAGCTGGCAATCTCTATTTTGGGCGTTTGTTGTTTTCCATGAGTTGCTAATGCCACTGTGAAGCCAGCCTTTCCTGGACAGCTATCGTGAGGGAGCAAGGCAGGAGCAAGGCGGCCAGCGGTTAAAAATACTTCCCGCTTCATTTTTCCTTTGAAAACAAAGCCCTGGGGGCCTTTTGCAACAGCTGAGCCTGGGAACAGAGTTTCCCAGGGCAGAAAACTGGCAGGACAGAAAACGTGTGTTGTTTCCTGAGTGCACTGGGTCCCAGAAGAAGGCACAACAATGATTTGCTGTGTGACCTCAGGCAACCTGGTTACCATCTCTGGGCCTGGTGGCCTCCTCTCTAAAATAAGGCCAGGTGGAAAGAAGACTTTGAATGGTCCCTCCAGCTCTGGGAGCTCTAGGAAAAGAACCATGCCCAGGACCAGATTTTCTTAGAACTGAGCCAGCAAGGGGTTCTACAACTTGGAAGTAGGAGTTAGGAGAAGGCAGTTTTTAGCTCAGCCTCTGGGAATACTTTGTGAGTTCCGAGCCCTGAGAGTATTCTAAAAAGGTCCAGAATGTTCTCAAAGGATTCATGTAATTGTAAAAAGGTTAAGCACCATCTACAGGGAATTAAACAGAGATGTTGTGGTAGCTCCGCGCCAAGTAATGCAGCCTGTCTCCCATGAGAAGCAGATCTGTGTTCTGATGTGAAGGGATCTCCAAAATGTACTGTTGGGCAGAAAAGCAAGTTGCAGAATGGAACAATTAGAGTTGCATAATTTATGTTAAAATACTCACAAAACAAAGTTACATATTTTTCTACACCGTGGATATGTATGTTCATAAAAATACATAGGAAAAGTTCTGGAAGAATTTATCCAATCTGATAATAGTCCTTATCTTTGGAGCAGAGAGGGAACTGAATTTGGAGTAGTGTCAGAGAGCACTGATTTATTTAACATTTTTACAGGAAGAATGTGTTTATTAGTGGCATCTTTTAAAAAAACTTTTTTTAAAATTGAGACACACAGAGAGACCCCAACATTAAGGGCGAGGCAACTATTCTCAGGCCACTTTAAGCTGGGGCCCGGAGGCTGGAAGCAGGCTGCGGGCAGGAGGTGGAGGTGTGTTGGATAGTGGCATAAGCAGTGGAGGTGTTTATACTTTTAGGGAAGCAAGGGAAGATGATGTCATTCCTAGGCAAGACTTATTGGCCATTGTAAATTACATTCTATTGCAAAGTTTCCTCAGGAGACAATTAAATTTAGATCATATTGTTCCCAGGTTGGCACAGGCAGGTGTTGACTCGCTGAGGCTTTGCACAACAGCTACTGTCTGTAAGAGTGTGCTCGGCTAGCTGGTTGGCGGAATAACTCTGTTCCGTGTGGGATGAGCTGCTGCTTTGTAAGGCAGCGAGTTCCTCGTCAGGGGAGTATCCAATTCAGGAGGGAGGGGTTGACCTAAACTCTGACCCTAAGGGCAGCAGCCAGGTCTCCCTCCCAAATTTAGGCACTCGATTCTTATAGGATGAATGAAGGGGAGACTAGAAGTCTTTTGAGCTTCCTGATGGCATTGCATCGTGTTGTCTGCCACCACAGTCTCAGCTGTCCTGGATAGCTTGTAAACTGGGAAGTGGGATGCACTATTAAGATCACCATTATACAGACTGTTTGGGGCAAGTAGTAAATATCATCGACCATGCATCTGTTACCAAATCTACAGGCACTGGCTCTTATAAACCAAATCATTGTGAGATAGAGAAGGGAGGCTACATACAGTGTCATTCACTCTGGGCTGAGCTTGGAGAGGTCTTCCCTCCTAGGGCCAGAGAGGGTAAGGCCAAGGTTTCAAGATCACCAATTTGCAGGGTTTCAAGGGTCCATTTGTTTAGGGTGATGGCTGGACAAAAACAGGTGCAAGCAGAGTTGGTGGGTACCTGGGCACAAGGGCTCCTTAACCATTTGTCTGTATTTCCAGTCTGTGCCTTCCTCCTGGATTCCAGGCCTCAGTTCCAGCTGCCACCTGGGCATCTCAGTGGTCCCTACTTCTTCACCAGAGCTCAGGTCTTCTCCTTTAGGCTCTCCTCCTCAGGCCATTGTCCCTGATTCTGTAAACAGCACTGCCAAGAGATGGCTGAGAGGAATGGTTAATAAGACCTATCCAAGAGCCCCAAAGCTCAGGTTTAGTTCAGGCTGCACCCTTTACTAGCTATGCTACTTGAGCTAATGAATCTCCCAGAACCTCAGTTTTACCCTATAAAATGAAGACAATGATGGTGTGAAATGCATAGGACTGTTGTAACAAAACCAACCAACAGACCTGGCTGGTGTGGTTCAGTGGATTGAGTGCTGGCCTGCGAACCAAGGAGTCACTGGTTCAATTCCTTGTCAGGGTATGTACCTGGGTTGTGGGCCTGGTTTCCAGCAGAGGTCTTGCAAGAGGCAGCCACACAGTGATGTTTTTCTCCCTCCCTTTCTCCTTCCTTTCCCCTCTCTCTAAAAATAAATAAAATATTTTTTAAAATATTAAAAAGCTAATCAACAAAAATATTGTGAGTGCCTACTATGTGTTAAGAACAGGGTTCAAGTCCTAGCTAAACACGTGTTGAGACCATAGGTTCTTTTTCCAAATTCTGGGAAAGTATATAACATAAAATTTACCATTTTAACCATTTTTAAATTATTTTGAGAGAGAGAAACATTGATTTGTTATTCCACTTATTGACACATTTGTTGGTTGGTTCTTGTATGTGCCCTGACCAGGGATCAAACCTGCAACCTTGATGTGTTAGGATGATGCTCTAACCAACTGAGCTACCCAGTCAGAGCCCATTTTAACAATTTTTAAGTGTACAGTTCAGTGACATTAGTACATTCACATTTTGTGCAACTATCACCACCATCCATCTCTATAACTTTTTCATCTGGCCAAACTAAATCTTTATACTTATTAAATAACACTTCTCCTTTTCCCTTTCCCCCCAACCCCTGGCAACCACCATTCTACTATTTGTCTCTGTGATTTTGATTCTAATACTTCATATAAGTTAGATCATACAGTATATGTCTTTTTGTGTCTGGTTTATTTCACTCTGCATAATGTCTTTGAGGTCCATCCATGTTGTAGCGTACGTCAGAATTTCCTTACTTTTTAAGACTGAGTAATATGCCATAATATTGCATGCATATACTCCAGTTTATCTATTCATCCCTCAGTGGACACTGGGTTGCTTCCATTTTTTGTCCATTGTGAATGATGCTGCCAATCCTTGGGCTCTCAGTCCTCAGCCTCAGTTTCCTGTTTTGCGATGTGCACATGGCCAGTGCACATGGCTGGGCGAGTTACTCCTCACTCCAGTGGAAACCCTCTTCAGCTGGCTCAGCATTTCCTCTAGCCCCCACTCCACCCTAAGCCTCATCTTTCTCTCTCCCAGCAGGGTCCATGCCCCTCTTTGCACTGCTTACTTTGTAACTGTCATTCTCTGTCTTCATGATATATGTGGACATTGGCCACCAAGGGCAGGCTTCCTATTCTAGGCATTTCTGGGACCCCAGAGAACTTTGGCCAGGGACTTGATAGTTTGTGCTAGGGTCCTTGTTTGGCTAACACCAACCACCTCTACTTCAATGTTAAGGTGGGAGTTAGGAAATGTCCACCATCCAGTTCACGCCAAAGTCAGAAGCACTTTACTCATGTCACCCAACCTTTAGTGGCCTGCTGCAAGCAAGGAGGATTTTCCCAAGACTATAGTTGGGCCTCTATAGAGAAGAAGGCGACAGTGATTCCTGGGTGTCCTGCTTCAGCCCACAAGGTGGGGATCCTATTTCAGAAGCCTAGAGCCTAGGGAGGGGAGAGCACACTACAACTCCCAGAGTCCCCCGGGCTCAGGGGGCCTACCCTGCCCCTCGCGGAAACTCTGACTCACCAATCGGAACCCGAGTGGGGCGGGGGTAGTGCTGGGCTCGGGGGGCGGGGCAGAGCCCGTACGGAGCGTGGGCGGGGCGAGGGCGGGTCCGCTAGGCGGCCAGTGCGCCGAGAGCTCGGGGTCGGAAAGTGGAGCTTGCGGAGGGCTTGGCGCGCCGCGGAACATCGGCAGGCTATGGGTAAGCCGCTCGTGGCCGGCGGGGAAGGAGCTGGTGGCCCGCGGGAAGCGCGAGACTGGGACGCTGGGTCTCCCCGGTCCTCGCGGCCGTGGACGCCACTTCGGGGGGCGGAGCGGGACCGGGGCGCGCTGTGAGGCGCGGGGACCCAGCCGGCCCAGGGACTTAGCCGGCCGGAGGTGCCAGCGCCTCCGCCCGTTCGGGAGGGAGGCCAGGTGTCGGCGCGCGCTCTTCGAAAAAGGAAAGACAAAAAGTTCTGGCGGCCAGGGGCTTCCCGGACGTTTATCTCGAAACTCTTCTCGCCATCTCCTGACTGAGATGTACCCAGTCCTGCACGCTCTGTCATCCCACTTCCTGCTGTGGTTTCAATCTCGAGCTGGCCTCAGCTAATTTGTTGTGACAGCTGTCCGCGACCTTCTCCTTGCCCCCCCGCCCCCATCTACTCCCACTTCTATCTGCTCCCGGTCCCCCATTTGTCCCCGCCCCTAATTGCCCCCCTCCGTCTCTCCCTATCTGTCCCCCACCCCCATCTGCCCCTCATCCCTATCTGCCCCCGCCTCCGTCTGCCCCGGCCGCCCCACGTCTTGCTCCAGTCTGCGCCTCTGTTCTCAGAACCCGCAGCACCGCTGGGAAGAAGCTCGAGTCCGGGGCGCGCTCCTCACCGCACCCGCCGTTTCCTGAAAGTGACGCTGCGCGGGTTTTGAAGAACTTGCTCCGCGCACTTTGAAGAATCTCTGGTTCCTC
The DNA here is from genome assembly GCA_004027475.1 of Anoura caudifer. Taxonomy (NCBI): domain Eukaryota; kingdom Metazoa; phylum Chordata; class Mammalia; order Chiroptera; family Phyllostomidae; genus Anoura; species Anoura caudifer. The sequence continues at coordinate 24,873 of PVKU01004775.1, forward strand.
TTTCCGCCGGGGCCGTGCTGGCCCTCAGCGCTCACAGCTTCTCGCCTACCCTTTCTCTTTCCTTTCGCCTTTTCCCTTTTCTTCCCGGGTCTCCCCTCGTGTCTTCTGCCCACCCTCCTCGGCCCGACGGCAGCAGGGGGGTCGCCACACTACGCTCTCTGGTCTTTCCTGCCCCTCGGGTCTCCAAGGGAAAAGGCAGCTGGGAGGGATGGGGTTTCTCCGCAGCGTCCACTGGCACCACCTATATTCCCCATGCCTGCAGACCCCCAAGGGCTTGGGGTGCGGGTCCGGAGCCGCTGCCCCAGCGTCCCTTTGTGGGGTTGTTAGCCAGCATTTCTTGCCCCACCAGAGCACCACCACCATTGGAGGTGTCGGGGTTGCTGTGCCTACAGGGCAGGGGCGGGAATGGGAGATGGCGGCTAGAGGGTGAGGTCGAAGTGGAGTTCCAGAGTCCATCCGAGCGCCGGGACCGTCTACGCTGGGAATTTGGAATGGCAGAGGTAGAAAGACCTCAGAGAGTCCACCCTTCCATTCTTTACTGTTTGAGAAACTGAGGTCCGGAGACCACCCCTGTCCCGCCGTGAGGAAGGGCAGGCTTCCGAGAACCCGCCCCCTCCCTCTCCTTGTCTTCTGTCTCCGGGTGGGAAACTGGCTGGGATGGCCCAGGGCTCCCTTCTAGTTCCTGCACCACGAGTGTACCCTGGAGAACCACCCTCGGGGCTCCGGAAGGCGAGTGGAACGCACAGAGGCAGAGGAGTGCCCATGAAGGGATCAGGCTGTGCCTGTACTGTTGGGCACGTCTCCTACAAGCCCCTGCATCTGGTTTCTCCAGGTGCAATGGGAAGGAGGAACATAGTTCTTGGGGGCACAGGAAACAGGTCAGAGGTGGAGCTGCTACTGTTACCATCAAATGTCACCCGGACTTGGAGGGGAGGGTTGTGAGGATGCAGCCCCATCCTGGAATAGGGTTTCTTAGGACATGCCAGAGCTTCTAAGAGGGACCTGAGTCCCAGTGAGGTCTGTGAGTTGGCGGTCTCACATTTGGTGCCTCATGCCCCTACCTTTCTATACTCACTCCAGGTTGCCATCCTGAACCCAGCAGCTGGTAGACCCTGTCCCCGCACCCCCAGCTGAGCCACTGAGGCAAGGCTGTGGCAGAAGCTGTACCCCGAGCCCTCGGGGTCACATGTCCAGCTGTCTGGCTGGAGAGCAGCCCTCCAGAAACAGCCCACTGGAGCAATGCCACACCAGAACTCTGCCAGGCAGCCGGCTCCTGGCCAGAGTGGACTGGCTGCTTCAAAGGCCGCCTTTGTTTGGGCTCCAGCTGAAGCTAAAAGAAACTTTAGCCAAGCACCTCAGGCAAGGAGGTGGGGCCACATCTTCTGGTTGTTGTTGAGGCTGCTGTTACCATTATTGTCAAAATTGACACGGTGCTCCTAGTAGGTGACTTTTCATGAAAGGAAGTGTCACTTCCCCTCATACCAAGGGTGAATTGGGTTGGGCTGTGCTGGGGTAGGGGCGCAAGAGGAGAGGAGGGGGAGGGGAGAGGTGGTGTGGCCTGGTTCTGGGTCAGCTCTGAGTGGCTGTGTGGCCTTGAACTAGTCACAGCCCAGGACCCATTCTGGGCATCAGAAGTGTCTAAGGTCAAGTGGCTCATGCTGGTCTGCAGGGCTGATGTTCATGGAGCACGGCTTCTGCCACACACTGTTCTGGGCAGTGGGACACAAGGCAGGTAAGCAGGACTTCCAACCTCACAGAGGGGTCTGCACATACACACACTAACACACATGCACACATGCACACTCATTCAATACTCACGGTTGCTGTCACACACACACTATGCACTAATAGTCATACTCACACACTCATACATTTACACTCACTGATCCACTCACACAGCACACTCACACTCACACTCACACACTCATACTTGACCATGGTTTGTGGAGGAAGCCTCATTTTTCACTTAGTTCTGCTCTGCACCTTGGGCCCATGGGGTCTAGCACACCTTATATTACAGGTGGGGACACCAAGGCACAGAAGCAGTGACTGGCTTGATAAACATGTACCTATATGGTATCAGAGCCCCCTTCCCATCTCTCCTCTGCCCCCTCATCTGACTTCAGCAGGCTCTTGTTAGCACATTAACAGTAGCGAAGTGATACGAGGCTGCTGACCTCGTATCACATTGGGGAATGCAGGCAAGGTTGCAGCCCCGAGCACAGAGCTTGGGTCTCCTTGCTCCTATTAAAAAAAAAAAACCTCTAGGCCTCAGGGTTGGTCCAGCTGCTCTGGTTCTGAATCCCACCTGTGCCATTCAGGCTGTGTGACCTCAGGCAAGTCACTGAGCCTTCCTTAATCTTGGGTATTGTGTCTATAACAATGGGGTAATAACACCCACTGGACAGCTGAGAATATCCAGTGAGGCCATGTGCAAGAACGCCCTGTCCGAGGCCTGCCAGCGCAGGGACTGGAGGTGGTGGAGTGGAGAGCGTAGAAAGGGGAGGAGGGGTGGCTGCAGGACAAGTAGATGTCAGGGGGCACCCTCTTTGGGAGTTAGGGCTGAAATTAACTTCTTCACAGCTGTGGTTTTAGGTTCTGGGACATAACTTGACTTCAACACATGATATAAGTTAAACAGAAATCAGAGATTCCTAACACAGGAAGGGTCTTGAGGAGTCCCCTGCCCAGCCACTGCCACACCCATTTGCTGCCCAGTGAGGGACTGGGCCACAAGGGCCAGGGTTCACCTGGCTCAGCCATCAGCCTCCCTTGTCTCCTTCCCAGCCATGAACTAGGGCAGTGAGGGGGCTGCGGAGCCGATTCCTGTGCAGCCGATTCCCACCCTCGATTATCAAGGCTTTTCTCACACTATTATCTCACTTCACGAGGAATAAGCTTAAAAGGAATGAGACAGGGCCTTAAGAAGGACCATGAAGGGAGACCTGAATCTATGGTCTTGAAAGGAGAGGTGAAATACAGAAAGGTATTATTTCTCCTCAAAGTAATTTCTAGACTTAAATACAATTCAGTAAAAACCCAGTGGTTTCCTTTTTTGAAGGGAATGTAACAAAATTTTCCTAAGGTTCAGATGGCATTTTTTAAACAGAAGAGTAATGATGAGGACATGCCTTCTGGAGAATAAGTTGTTTTACAAAGCCGCACAAATTACAACACTGTGCGCAGGTCCCAGCATTCCACAGTGGATGGAACAAGACTGAAGGCCCACACCCGTCCCACATGTCCTCCTTGGAAGCCTTTAGATCTTGGGGAAAGTAGCATTTCAAATTATTGAGGTAGGGGGTCACTCAGTCAATACTGGGACCACCTAACCAGTGAGGAGACGAATATGGTTAGATCCTTATCTGATACCTTACAGATTCCAGATGTATTCAAAGTAAACAATGAGACAGCCATCACCCTTATTGTCATTATTGCTTCCTGGATGGAAAAGCAATGTCTGAATGCCATTCCTTTGGGGAGCAGAGGTTGCTGGGATTGAATCTGTCTCCTCTGTTACAACAGGGCATCTGAGGCTTTCTGCTCAGAGCAGGGTGGTCACACATTGGCTCTGTGGGCAGCAGTGGTCACTCAGAGCAGGTAGTTTCTCACGCCTTTGCAGCTGGACATGGCTGGGACTCTGGGATGGCCCTGCGTTGGGAAGGGTGAGAACCAGAAGCTGGGCAGGCAGGAGGGCTCGCCCATCAGCCATTGCAGGGGAATTCAAACTTATTTTCACAGCAGAACCTTTTTTTGAATGCAGATTTTCTAGAACCCTGATTTCTAAATGATTGGGGAAGGAGGGGATTCAGGCAGCCAGGCCAGGTCTGAGGGCACCCTGGACTCTCCCCTCCATCACCTAAGGCTGTGACAGTGGGGCCTGAAGACTTAGCCAGCCCAGGGAGAGCATCTGGCCCTGGTTGGGAGACAAAGGAAGCTGAGTTCATGTGGGGACTCAGCTGGACACAGAGGTAAAGAGAGTCTGTCCCTTTGCGGCTCTCAGCAAGCGCTCTAACCCCTTCACTGCCTGGGGTTAAACAGCTCAGTTGGTGACCTCTTTTCCAGGTAACCAGAGCACCTGACTCCAAGATATCTTTCCTGAATGTGGTCCAGGCAGAGGTCACCAACTCTGGAATCCCAGCAGAAGGGACTAGAGATCCTCTGGCCCAATGGTTCTCAGCCTGGCTGCCCTCTGGGATGCCCTGGGGACCGTTCAACATGCATGCCCCCAGCAGGACCTTAAATCAAACTCAGGTTGGGGCAGGGAGAGCAGCATAGAATTCTGCCCAGGTGATTCTAACGGGCCCTGTTCCAACCACCTATTTCTCTGAGGCCCAAGGGCAGCAACTTGCCAGGGCCACGTAGCCAATCTGCAGGAGGGCTCCGGTGAGAAGCACAAGTCACAGGAACAGATAGAGTCTTTTGATGCTGAGGACCTGAGCCAGCAGGAAAGAAGGGAGAGGATGTGATTGCAGAGCAGTGAGGGCAGGAAGGGAAGGAGAAGAGTTGGTGGTGGCAGCTACTTCCATGGCCCAGAAAACTTCAGGAATTCACGGACAGTTAGCAGAGGGCTCCAGAACATTCTCTCTGATTTACAGAAGGGAAGACTGAGGCACAGGTTCTTACAAGGAAAAGCATCAGCCTGGGTGCCACTGTTAGCAACCAGTGATTTCTGGAGATCGGCCTTGTCTGAAGTGGTCAGAACCCAGCCTCAGAGGATGGCCGTGTCTCTCTCTGACAAGTGTTAGGACTGGTTTCTCTTCCAGGCTTATTGAGACTCTTCCTCAAGCCACAGAAGCCACAGTGTTGGCAAGGCCAGGTCACTGGACTGGGGGTCAGACAGACCTTGTTCTGAATTTTGGGCCCCCAGGGGGAAAGGAACTTAACCTCTCTGGCTTTGGTTTTCCCATCTTTAAAATGCAGTCCCTTCTGGGACTAAACGAGAGAGCCAGAGACATAGAGCTGAGGACCAATGCAGAGTGAATAACGGTAGGCGTGGCGGCACATTTGCAAACAGCTACCGTAAAGGACAGTATCCGGTGGCTGAAGCTTAATAGCATGTACTTCTGGGTGCCGCTGGCCTCATGGGACCCATGTTGGTATGGGTCCATTGTTCTCAAGGAGATTCTTCTTTTGTCTGGGATGGAGGGGTAACCTCACAGGTCCCCAACAGTAAGGATTTCCAAAGCTGAAGCGAACCAGGACTGTAGAGCAGTTCATACTAAATTAACACAAAGAAACAAAGAAAAGAAAAAGGGAAAGGAAGGGTCATCAAAAGATGTGGCTTTCTGGTCTCTCGGATCTACTGTTGGTGTGGTCTGAGGCAGTATCCATGCTGGGGTTTTTGACAGTGAGGGGTCCTGGCCTCTTCCCTGCATTCACCTTAACTGGCTGACTGTGAGAGGCAATCAGGATGGTGGTGAGGAGTGACGACACCAGACAGAGAAGCAGGAGTGCTGTGCCTGGCTGGGGGCTGGGAAGGGTCACGCAGAGGAAGTGACTTGTCAGGCGGGACCTGAAGGGTCACCAGGACCCTTACAGATGAGTGAAGAGAGGGTGGTGAGGACTCTGCAGATGTTGATGGACAGGTCCAATGTGTCCCAAACAGGAAGTTACTCTTTTCTGGGTCCTTTCTGGAGGATGTACAGTCCAAACACCCCTGTAGTGCTTTGGGTTCCCACAACCATGGCTGACTCAGTGGCTTTTCCAGTTCACCTGAGCTGCCATGCAAACTTCCTGCCTGAGTGCCAGGCAGAGTTTTGAGACAGACTTCCCTGAGTGCCATGATCCCAGCCTTAGCCTCCTCTGACCAGACCCCCAGGTGGCTTAGGGTTTCTTTCAGAGATGTGAAGACCTGCTGGAACAGAGGGAGGACAAGAGGCAGGTGTGGCACAGGCAGGCCTGCTGGGGCATGAACACAGGAGAGCAGAGGGTCTGTCCACCAGTGGGCATCCACATGCACATTTACAGGACCACCCTCAAGGGCAGAGGAAGGACAGGACTCTCCCCCTACCTGGCCCATGCAGATCTGGCACCTCACCCCAGGGAGCCTCTTCTCACCACCTGTTTCTCCCTACCTGCATCTCACATGTCCTCTCTCTCTCTCCTTTTCTCCCTCTTCTTCCTGTCAAAGGGAAAAGGAAACAGTCAGAGGGGGGTGACCCCTTAGATCCACCTGTGTCCCCTCAACCCGATGGTGAGCAGAGCAGGAGCCAGAGCCCAATCCAGCTGGAGGTGAGTTAGGCAATTCCCCTGGGGTCCTTTCCAGGTGAACTTGGAGACCCCAAGCTCTCAGGAGGGAGACATGTTCCCTCCCCCAATCCTACAGAGCCAGGAGAGGGGCCCAGCCCGTGGCCCCGGGTCCTGCATCGGGGGTGTGGGAGCTGGGCAGGCAGGAGGGCTCGCCTCGCCAGGGTGGGGCTGTCAAACTTCTTTTCCATAGCGGAACCCTTTATCAAACAAAGATTACCTGGAACGCTGATCAGATGACACAGATACAAGTGCTATTCTATGGAATAAAGCTGCATTTACATCCATCCAAACTTATAATGGGCATGCAAGTCACTTGGCGAGATCAGTGAGGCTGTTTGGCTCGGTGAGCTGAGTCTGAGGAGCAGTGTGGGTGATGCTGCACAGTGTTGGCCTCAGCCCCCATCCATGTTGACCGTCTACTCTGGTGGCACAGTCTGGAGTAAAAATCCTAATTTACGTAGAAAAGTAGTCACAAGTGGTCCCAGTTCTTAATGGCCTGCCTAGTTCAGAGAAGAGGAACAGAAGCTCGAATTCACGTGAAGAGCAGTAGTGAGCACCTTCCTTCTGGGTCGCACCAGCCCAGCGCCCTGGTCTTCAGCACGTCACAGTTTCATGGGTGACACATGAGCCCATGTGTTTGCTATTGGAGGTCTTGGGTAAGTCAGAAACACTGAAACGGTGCTTGATAGGATGTTGGGGAGCGCAGGGCCCTGTACTGTTCTAGGCCTGGATGGTCACGTTCTTCAGGTGTTCGGGGACTTTCACCCATGACCTGGGAGCTGTCTATTCCCTGAGCCCTCAGCCCTAGCCCAACCGTCCTCCTCTGCCCTGAGCTACTAGCCAGATGAACAGCATCAGCAGAAACTGCACCTCTGGGAGCAGAAACTAAAATAAAGAAGTGTGCCAGGAGCCCGGGACAAGGCTCCACCTCCCTGAGTTCAGCACACAGACTGGCAAGTCAGAGAGCAAGGCCACCACAGCCAAGGCTGGGTGGGCACAGGCCCAGCTGAGCGCCCCCCCAGCACCAGAAAGTACAAAGCACCTTTGTTCCTCCAGCTTTGACCACACGGGCCATTTGGAGGTCTGGGGACACCAAACCTGTCACCAGAGGCTCACAGTCTGGTAGAAGAGCTGACGCAGATGTAACCAAGCTAGAGCAACATAAAGAAGTGATTTGTGTCTGGGGAGAGGCCTGAAGGCAGTGGAAGGCTGCTCTTCTGGCCTCCTCTGGAGCCCAGCCTTTGTGGACCCTGACCTGGGTCCTGGGCACCAGTAGCCGACAACAGCATCCTTCTGACAGCAGGACAGTCACTCCAGCCCAGAGCAATAGGCTGGGTGCTGGGGGCCTGCTCCCTTCTGTGGGAGCCTGAGGTTGGGGGACACACACCTCATTCCTCCCCAACAGCCAGTGGTTCCACCTGTCCCCAGCCACCCACCAACTGGGGCTCATCCCAGTGCCTCCTGTTCTTTCCCCAGGACTCCCCTGAGACAGGTGGGGAGCTGGAGGAGGAGCAGGAGCGGGAGGAGGAGCAGGCCTTCCTGGTCAGTCTCTACAAGTTCATGAAGGAGCGACACACGCCCATTGAGAGGCTGCCTCATCTCGGCTTCAAGCAGAGTGCGTGTCTGGGGTACAGGTGGGAAGCGGGGCCCAGTAGGGGACCTCACCCAGCAGGCCATTGGGGCAGGCATCTCCACTCTGGGTGACCTCCACACTGCAAGCCCACAGTGGTTGCATGTAGAAAGGGCACTCTCCCAGGTACTGGGCTGGCAAGGGGCAGGACTGGATTTCCCTCCTCACTGGCCACTGGGCTGCCAGTGCACAGGCCCCACCCCGCCTGTGGTCCTTTGCAGGGGCCCTGGTTCTGTGCTGTGTGACGGGGCCATGGGAATGGGCTGCCGGCTGCCCCTTCCTCGGGCAGAGATTGACAGTGGCCCTGCCCTCTCTCCTGTCCAGTTAACCTATGGAAGATCTACAAGGCAGTGGAGAAGCTGGGGGCCTATGAGATGGTAAGGAAGACACCTCTGAGTCCTCACCATCCTGCTTCTCACATATACCAGCTGCACCCAAGGGGACCTGGGAAGAGTGGGAGCCCAACAGAGCTGCCTGTGCCTCCAGACAGGTCCTGTCCCTCCCCAGCTTTCCTGCATGCACAGTGGAGGTAGACAGGCTTGCCTGCCCACTGATACTGTGCTGCCCAGAGCAAGTTTTCCTCTCTTCCCATCTGTTCTACCTTCCCTGAGCTCGGAAAGCTGTTGGGGCCAGCAGTCCAGTGGCCAGGGGTGGGGGTGAGGTACTGGCCAGCCGCCCCTGCCGAACCTGGCCCCACTGCTGGTGGGCACCCTGCCTCATGTGGTGCCCTTGCAGGTGACCGGCCGCCGTCTCTGGAAGAACGTGTATGACGAGCTGGGGGGCAGCCCAGGCAGCACCAGTGCGGCCACGTGCACACGCCGCCACTATGAAAGGTGCGGCTGGGGCGGTGCAGGACAGCCGGGCCCCTCTCTCCCCGGGGGTGCGGGTGCAGGACGACATGCAGTTGTGTACAGAGGTGGGGCGGGATGAGCAGCAGGGTGCAGGGCGTGCACTCTGCCACCCACCTCGGCCAGAGCACTGGCAAGGCTGCCAAGCTGCCAGCCTCCTGGACAGGATGAGAAAGAGTGTGGCCCTGGCTGCAGGCACTGCCCAGAGGTGTGCATGGTTGTGAGGAAGAGCAAGAGGAGTGGGGTGAGATGGGAGGGCTGCATGTGCCTGCTGGTCCTGGCCTCATGGTGGACATGGCACTCCCTCCTCAGGCTTGTCCTTCCATATGTGCGGCACCTGAAGGGAGAGGATGACAAGCCACTGCCTCCTTCCAAGCCCAGGAAACAATACAAAATGGCCAAGGAGCCTCAGGAAGACGATGGGGCCACTGAGAGGCTGAAGAAGGCCAAGGAGGAGAAACTGGTGGTCCAGGTGAGCTCCAAGCCCTACCAGGGCCACCAGCTGACCCTGGGCCTTCCTGTCCCCTGCCTCTCACTGCTGCCCCCACCTGCCCTCACTATGGCATGGACACGGAGCTCCCCACCAGGAACACCCAGACTCTGTTGGTGTCAGTTGTTCACTATTTGAGGGCCCATGTGGGACCTGAACTCCGGGTCTATACTCCATTCTCCAGGCCCTGTGCCCTGACTCCAGGCTGTATCCCTTCAGAGGACAGACACCTTTTGAAAATGTACAAAGGCACCAGGAAGGCTAGCAGAGGCTACCGGGTACCCCTGGGGCCCTGTGTCACCATGTCCCCAGGTCAGGGTGCATGGCTGATGCGCAGCTCTGAGGCCTGGCCCTTCCTTACTCTAGGTGATGCCAGGAAAGAACAAGATGGATGCAGTAGATCTGGTGAGGCCCCCCAGCCAAGAGCACCCCCAGGATGGTACTGAACAGCCAGGCCCAGCTCTCGGGTCTTCTCTACCCTTCGTGGGTGTCAGTGGCTGCCCTGAGGCCTACAAGCAGCTCCTGTCCAACTTTTACTGCAAAGGGACCCATGGGATCATGTCACCACTGGCCAAAAAGAAGCTCCTGGCTCAGGTGAGCCGGGCAGAAGCCTTGCGGTGCCAGGAGAAGAGCTGCTGCCACGGGGCAGGCAACCCTGATGGGGAGCCCCAGGTGTCCCCAGCTGCTCGTCCCCCAGAGAGTCCCCGGAGCCCAGGAGGGCCACCTGAGAACCATAGGCACCGGCTGGCCCCTCAGGAGGGACCACAGGCCTCTGGTGGCAGCCTCAGGGAAGAGGCACAGCAGGGCCCCCACCCACCAGCCCCCGTCTTCACTGGCTGTTTCCATGCATATCCCACCAAGGTTCTGAAGCCCATCAGCCAGCACCCCCGGGACTTCTTTCCCCATCTCAAAGATGGGGTACCCTTAGGGTCCCCTGGCAAAGAGGAGGGGCTGCCAGTGAAAGAGCCATTGCTGGTATGGGGTGGGGATGTCAACCGTCCCTCTGCATTCCACAAAGGTGACTCCAGAAAAGGCAGCCTTTATCCCAAGCCCAAAGCCTGTTGGGTGTCCCCCATGGCCAAGGTTCCTGCTGAAAGCCCCATGCCCCTTCCCACTTTCCCCGGCAGCCCAGTCCTCAGCAAGCGTGGCCAGGAGGAAGAGGGCTTTGTCCCTGGTGGCAAAAAACTTCGGGCAGTGTCTCCCTTTCTCAAGGAGATGGATGCCAAGGAGTGTGGGGTCAAGTCCATGGGGCCGGACTTGGCTGTCTCCTGCCTGCTGAGCCCAGCCCTGGGGCCTGCCCTCCCAGATGCCTACAGGGGCACCATGCTGCGCTGCCCACTGAACTTCACCAGCACCCCGGACCCCTTAAAAGGCCAGGCTACGCTCCCCTTCAGCCCTCTGGTCATCCCAGCCTTCCCAGCTCACTTCCTGGCCACTACAGCACCCCCACCCATGGCCACTGGCCTTATGCACTTTCCCCCAGCATCCTTCGACAGTGCTTTCCGCCATAGACTTTGCCCAGCCTCATCTGCATGGCACATGCCGCCTGCCACAACCTATGCAGCACCCCACTTCTCTTTCCACCTCAACACCAAGCTATAGGTTGGAGCTTGCTATTCTGTGAAGGGTCTGACACAGCCCGAGATGGGGGGTACTGCCAGGGGGCTCTGGGCTGGAAGCCCATTCCGCAGGAGAGCTTGGCTGTGCCCAACGCAGGAATGGGCCCTTGGCAGGGCAGCCTGACACAGAGGGAGGCAGTGGGAAAACCGGGTTTGTCTTACGGTCGCAGTCTGAGTCTGGGGGCTGGGGATCCAGTTGTAGGAAGGCCTTGAGAGAGGACAGTGCAGGGCTGGCAGCTCCCAGCTGGGGCCCCCAGAGCAGAGGCCAGTAATGGGGTGAGGGGCTGAGAAGCTAGATAGCATCTTGGGGCATCCAGGTGCCCACAGAAGATCCAATAAAATGCCAGCGTGAATCCACTTTCCCTGAGGTATGCATGGTGTGATCTTCCTGAGGGCTGGTGAGGCAGGAACATGTTTATGGGTGGGGCTGCCAGTGGGACAACCTGGGGAACCAAGGAGAGGTACCTCCCAGCACCCACCAGAGAGTGGGACCCAAAGTAAAACAGATTCCTGCTCCCACTTAAGCAGGCTGTGACATTCGTCCCATGCCTTCGATCTGCCTTCCTATTGGATCCCCAGGATAACTGCTTGTTACCTTCCTCACTGTACCTAGGGCCTGAGGCTCAGAGAGGGCAGTGACTTTCCCAGGTTATCCCAGCAGGTAAGTGGTAGAGCAGAGGGGTGACTCCAGCACGAATCTAAGCCAGTCAGGTAGAGTGATGCACCCTGCAGCTGTTAGTCTTTCTGGGTGCTGAGGATCAAGCCCGCCTGCCCTGGGGATGGAGCAGACTCACAAGGCCTTGCTGCTGCTGGATCTCCCCTGAGCCCTTACCCATCCACCTCCACTTGCCTGCCACCCACAGGCAGGCCAGGAGATCCCACTGGAGGCACCTTTGGGGAAAGGGGAGCAAAGGGGCCAGGAGCTTGGCTTGGACATCCACACTGTTTTAGATGTGCTTGCTCCAGGGGCTCACTCATACCCTACAGCCCAAGGCCCTCCTTCCTGTGGGCTCTGTGGGGCAGTGGGAGCTCCTGTCTCAGTGGGAGGGAGGAAGGGAGGGCCCCTTTCAATATTCCCTGTCCTCAGAAGCCACCTGCAAACTGCACACATTCCTGGGTAGGCAGCGCCACTGTTGGGCAGTTGGGAACCAGCGTGGCAGACATCTGATTTCTGGCCTCAGGTTTGTCAGAGGGTGACCTTGGGTAGCATCACTGGAACTCATGCTGCCTTCTAGGGTGCTTGCAACTTCAGGCCATGGGAGAGGCGGTTAGTGTGACCACCCCTTAATTAACAGGTGGGCAGGCTGAGGCCAGGAACACAAGCCCATCACTGAGTATGACAGAGCCCAGACCTGGGTGCACTCATGATGTCTGGCACCAGGGGGTGGGCTGCTGGGGCTGAAGGACATCCTGTCCAGCCTTCAACTCAAGGAGCTGAAATGGGCACAGGTGAGGCAGCTGCCCTCCAAGCTGGGGCCAGCGATGGGGAAGTTGGAGGGTGATGGTCACTGCTGTTGGGAACCAGACCAGGCTCTGAAGGGGAAGTTTAATTCTCCATCCCCCTCCTGGGAGCTGCCCAGTGCCAGTCCAAATAGCTGTGAGTAGCTGTGTGGCCTCCAGCCCTGTGCTCCAGCTCCTGCACACACCCATGTACTGCCCACCTCTCCAAGCCTCTGGAGTCTCAGTGATTGACAAAAGGGTGTTGGGTTGGAAGTGTTAGTCCCCTTCATCTGCAAAAGTGCAGCAGCCTCCCTTGGCCAGGTGTACCTGGTGGCAGGACTTAGGCAAAGGCCTCTCAGAGCTGTGGTGGTGGTGCCCTCTGGAGTCTGCTCTTGGGACTACCCCTGTCGGTTTAGAGCAACTGCTCCCTGAGCTGGTCCCTGGGCATAGCACCATGGTCCTTGCTTGGGTGTCAGCAAACACCCAGGGTTTATTGTGGACATGTTCCTTGAAAACCTCTGTGCACTGTGCCCTGCAGCACTGCGGTGCTGGCCGCACAATTTTCTCCTCACGGTTCCCAGGAAGGGACAGTCATCATTTACAAATGGGAAAATAACTCTGAGATCTAGAACTTCAGGCACCAAGCTGGGCTGAGCTGAGAGTGAGGGGGCACAGGGCTGACAGGGGACGGAGGCTGCATGTATAGAGCCTTCCAGGTCTCAGAGTGAGCTGGGAGCAGAGAAGGGTTCTGGTCTTGGGTTAACAAGAGCCCTGAGCATTTGGGTGGGACTAGATGCTAGGGTTGGGGGCAGGGAGCTCATAGCGACACAGAGGCAGTGTGTGTGGGCTCTGGTGGGGAGGGAGGGTCGTGAATTCCAGCAGGTGGGAACCAGAGGTTGGAGGTTTGAGGTGGGGGTGAAGGGGAACTAAAGATCTGGAGAGACAAAGGCTGCATGGAGCAGCGGCACGGGTTTGGGGGAAGCACCAGTTCAATTTAAGCTTAGTGGCACAATTTGCGGTGAGACTGGCAGCAAGCGATGAAGCATTCTCCTTGCCACCTTGGGTGAGAAATTGTGGGGAGAGAGCTGGATTCATGTGAGTGGAAGCCGTGCTGGGAGAGTTCAGGAAGCAAGAGAGGGACTGGGTACTGAGGTGGTACAAAAGTGGACCATGGGGTTGAAGCTGGCTGAGGGGCCGTGAGGAGGAGAGGGAATGAGGGACCCAGGCAGGGGGTACGTGGGAGAGAATGTCAGTGGAGGAGAGGAGGTCAAGGACCAAGCGGTCAGGATGTGGGAAGCCTTGAGATCAGCACAAATAAGACAGCTGTCCTCAAGAACTGGGGAAAGAGGAACTTGAAGGTCCATGGTCTACAGCAGCAATGATAGAGGCAGGGGGCTGGTCTCAGAGCATGATCTTCAGAGTGGAAGCCACAGGCTGTGGATGCAGTGAGTGGCTGCCAGCCCCCCAAGGGGCTTCAGGGGAGGGGTCTTCATGGGCACTGCTGCAGCTGGCAGTGGGAGGGAGAGGAAGGGGTAGCTGGGACCCTCAGGTAAGCAAGAAATTTCCTTGGCTCATGAAGGATTTAGGCTCAAGACCGGAGTCTGTAGACAGTGGCCTAAAGATGTGTTTGGTTTGGCCCATGTGATTTTTAAAAAATGCTTTTGTAACATTGCCAACACTTAAAAATCTAAAGATCTTACATAAAAATTTGGATACTGGGCTTCTCTTTAAAACCCAGAATTTCTGGCCTTGTGGGAACCACTGCTCGGAGCTAAGTGGTAAGTGCTACCCCTTGGCCAGGGTGTACCTGATGGTCCTTTACAGTCCTCCCAGCCTCATTTGTCCCCAATCCTGAGGGACTCAGCCCCCGAGTACTGGGCTGCTCAGGCATTGGGTGCAGCCTTCTTCTTTGTTGTCATGGATGGGCCAAGGCCAGTTCCCTAAGCAAATGACTCCAAGGATGTCACTGCTGGAAAACTCAATGGGCTTCCAGACAGGAAGGCAGGGCAGACTTGGATAATTGCCAGCTCACCCATGCAGTGTCCCCTGGTTTACCAGCCAGCAGGGGCAGGAGGTGGTGGGCTGGACAGTGCATGGAGTGGGGGTTCCCATCCCACCTGACTCCTGCAATATCCCAGAAGCTTCTGCCTCTCCCTGGGCCACATCCACAAATCTGTGGAATGAATGTGGTCACTTCCAGGTTCTGCACTGTGACCCAGAATGAGGCGCAGATAGGGTCTAATGTCTGGAAAGTGGTGGGTGACCTGCCCCCTGAACACACCCCTGGTCTTCAGAGGATATTCCCAGCTCTCCTGGGTCCCTGGCCACTCCTGCAAAGCCAACATCACCTGCCCACAGCAAGTGGCAGCCACCACCCGCAGGGAAGGAAGGGGCTCCTGGGTAGGGTCTTAGAAGGGTGGTTGCCTCCCCCTTCCACTCCTCCCCAGTGGCTCCTGTCTCCGGTTCTCAAGATCCTCCCACCTGCCCACCATGTCACTGGAGGGAGCTGCAGGCTGGGGAGGAAAGATCAAGGAGCTGGAAGTCAGAGCACAGGCCCCAAGCCCAGCTACCCCATGGGTTTAGGCCCAGGGGTGTCCAACCTTTTGGCATCTCTGGGCCACACTGGAAGAAGAAGAGTTTTCTTGAGCCACACATAAAACACACAAACACTAATGACAACTGATGAGTGGAAAAAGGTTTTAAGTACATTTATGATTTTGTGTTGAGCTGCATGTAACCTGCAGGCTGCAGGTTGGACACCCCGGTAGGCGGAGTTCGAAGGCCACCCAGGCAGAGAGCTTGTGCAGATCACAGATGCAGGGGGGTGGGGGCAGACAACCAGGTGCCCCTCCCTGGGCACTGCTGTCCTGAGCTGAAGCTGGATACTGATGGCTCATCTTTCCAAACCCCGCAGTTAGTGGTACTGTGCTGGTAGTTTGAACTGGGCCAAAGCAAGAGCACTCACACACCCAGAGAATCAGCAAATGCTACAAATAAGACCCCCAGCCCACCCTACCTCTGCCAGCACACCACACCACTGCCTTCCACTCCCCTCCCAGGCCTCAGCTCCAGGATACACTTTCAGGAGAATCTGATCTCCTGTCCTGTCTTACCTGTGTTCTAAGGCACCAGCCTATACCTCAGAGGAGGTGTGTCCACTAAGTGGACCACATGGTAACATCAGGCAAAGCGCTTCCCTAGTCTCCATGTATTTGGCTGTGACAAGGAAGTAATTTCCATCTCAAGAGCTATGGGCATTAGTGAAGGTGCTTGGCAAACTGGAGCCCTGGGCAAATGTACATCATCAGCTTTGTCTGCAGTCCTGCATGGCCAGCCTGCCCACTGCCCTTCCCCTCAGGGCTTCTGAAATTCCAGTGTGTGTGATGCCTGTTGCTGCCCTGTCTGGCTCTGACTCAGACTAACCCTGCCCTTTGGGTCCTGTGTCTGGGTCAAGAATGGCAAGTCAGCTTCACCCAGGTACCAGCCCTTACTGATTGTTTTCTGCAGCTCTGCACCGAGTCAGTGTGAAAGTGGTGCAATTGATCGACAATGTCTGCTAAAGCCCTGGGCAGGGAGCATGCTTACCTGCCAGGGTTGCCATCCCTGGCTCTGTATATCGTGACGACTAGCTGGTGACCCCCTGATGATGGGCTAACTCGGGTCCTGGGCTCCCCGCCACATCTCAGCCACAGGTCCTGTGCAGAGCTGCCCCGTTTCCCTCCCACTGAAGAAGGGCTGTGGGGGAGCAGGACCTGGGCAGGGAGTCCAATCCTAGAAGCTTGAGTGGGACATTACTTACCCATGAGTTGAATGCCTGGGTAGTGGTCAGGGAGGAGGGAACTTCTTGGGAGAAATCCAGGTAGGCTGCCCCGCTCCCAAGCACCACCACCACCAACAACAACAAAAAAGGTCTTTCCTCATGGGCTGTGTGGACAGGGATAATCTGTGACTGCTACCAGTGTGGAGTGGGAGTAAAACAACTGCAGTCTCATTTGTAGAGTGACTGCAATGCTTTAGAGATGGGGCCTGTGGCCTTGGGTATGGTAGAATACATACAGGATAAATTAAATGAATCATCCCAAGTTCCCCTCCATCCTGGCTAACAAGATTCCAGCTGGCTCCACAGCACCATCCCAGGATCAGTATGGAACATAAATGGTGTAAGTCACTCTTAAGAATTCTGTTCCGTACTTCCCCAACCTTCTTGCCTGGCCACTGAGATCTGGTAGGGACTGAATTGTTGTCCCTCCCCCCATTCATGTTAAGCCCTAACCTCCCATGTGACTGTATTTGGAATTAGGGTCTTTAGGGAGGTGATTAAAGTTAAATGAGATCATAAGGGTGGACCCCCAATTCCATATGACTGGTGTCCTTATAAGGGACATCCTTTGCCCTAAGGGGACAAGAGGGCCATGAGAGCAGCCTTCCAAGTAACTTGTAAACTTGTTCTTGACAAATGAAGCTGTGGAATGGCCTCGCAGTCTGTCTTTAGCAGAGTCCAGCCTCACTGCCAAGTGCCCACCACTGCAACCCAGCCCCCAGACTGTTGCCCTCTGCCACGTCTCCTGCCTGATTCCCTGGAGGGGCTGCTGGCAGTAGGATTCCAAGTGTAAAGTCCTCAACCAATATCAGTCTCTTCCTGGCTTCGTGTGAATTTGCATCTGTCTTGTTGTAGACTCCTAGACATGCTCCTCTTCACACGCAGATGCCCAAGCCTTGGTCATGATGATTAAATGCTACTTTTGACAGTTGACATTTGTGTGGCTGCCATAGACAGCTCACAGCCATCTCCAGAAAGATCCAGCACAACCTATTTTCCTGCCAGGGCCAGGCACTGGACTCAAGGACCTGAATCAGGGTTATGGCTATGCTCCAGGGAGGCCCTGCATGTCCCAAGGCACCCAAATCTTCCTTGGAGTCTGAAGCATTCCCAAAATCCTCTCCATGAATTCCTCTTTAAGTATAAGCCAGCCAGACACAATGTCTGCTACTTGCCACTTGAACACCATCAGCCATCCAGGTGTCCTTCATGATGAACATCCTGGGGTCCCAGCCATAGTCCCAAGCAGCAGAGTCACGTCAGTGATGCTGGGCTGAGCCTTGCTGCCCTGCCAAGTCAGCCATGACTGGGAGGACTCACTGGGCCTTGAGCCGAGCTGTGCTGCCTAATAGGTCAACCTAACAGCCCTCCATGGCCAGTGCAAGGATTTTGCCTAGGAATAGTTCTGAGCGCAAGGAGCTCACAGTGGCCTGAGCTTCCATCTCACTGGTAGGTTAAAGACTCTGTCCAGACAGGAAGTCAGGCCTCTAATTTGTAATAAGGGCAGGAAGGCTGGCGAGGTAGTGAATCTGAATCACTCCAACATTTTCAGGAAATAGAGTTCTGAATTCAGCTACGTTCAAGAACTGGGACCAAGGAGGCCTGCCTAGTCTTCTCTGGGAAAAACCTAGCCATCCTCTGTATGCACACAATGCCTGGAGTTCACAGGGCCATCCTTGCAGGCTTCTTCACCCCACTTGGGGCCTTGTCAAGCTTATGCTTGTACGGCAAGCAAGGGGAAGTCAAATCAGACACAGTGGAATCTGGATTCTAAGTGAGAGGGGAGGGAGAAGGGAGAGAAAAATAGAGATAGGAGAGCTGTGCTCCCTAGGAAAGCAGGTTTCCACTGACCTGCAGCAGGAATGAGGGAAGGTAATCATAAACACCCAGGGAGCACCGTAGGGTCTGTCGCTGATGGCTACCCACACTCATTTGGGCCCCTTCACTTTGGTCCTCTCTTACATTATGAACCACCTTCCCAAGGAACAAGCTAGACAAAGACCACATTCATAAGCTCCCTTGCTGTTCTGAACTGGTACGTGACCTGGGTGCCATGACATATAGATTAGAAAGGGAACCACGGAAAGAGGTGATCAAATGGATTTGGTTTATAGAGGTCTTGTTGCTATTGGTGAAAGACATTGGGAAACCTAGTTTGTCACTCTTTTCTGTTTGTGCGTTGTGAGATCAAATCAATTTAAGAATTACTACCCACTGGATAGAGAACAAACAGCTCATTGATATGAAATGTTCAAAACTGAGTTTTGTTTTTCTGTCTTCTTCACATATGGCTGAAATTTTGTTAGAATCAAAGCTGTAAAGTCTGTTTGTATGTTTACGTGTCTGAGTATATGATATGTTCTTGCCTTTACATGGTATTATCAAATTAGGTTAGATTACAGAGCTCTGAAAGGACCTCTATCCTGAGATCTATTTATTTTGGAGGTAAGAATTTATATCAATTGAATATTCCTAAAATCACTGCAAATTAAGGAAATTGAACTCTAATTCTTTCAATATGGAAAAAAGGCATTTTTATACAAACTAACCCAAATATGTTAGGAATTCAATATCCCATAATGCATATCCTTTGCAAATGAGGTGAATTTAAGTTTTTTTAATGTTTTATTGATTATGCTCTTGCAGTTGTCCCATTTTCCTCTGTTCACTCCCCTCCATCCTGCACACCCTCTCCCACCTACATTCCCCACCTTTAGTTCATGTCCATGTGTCATAGTTATAAGTTCTTTAGCTTCTACATTTCCTATATTATTCTTGCCCTCCCCCCATCTATTTTCCACCTACCATCTATGCTACTTATTCTCTGTACCTTCCCCCCTCTCTCCTCCTCCCACTCCCTTGTTGATAACCCTCTGTATGATCTCCATTTCTGTGGTTCTGTTCCTGTTCTAGCTGTTTGCTTAGTTGGTTTTTGCTTTAGGTATGGTTGTTAATAATTGTGAGTTTGCTGTCACTTTACTGTACATGTTTTTTATCTTCTTTTTCTTAGATAAGTCATTTTAACATTTCATATAATAAGGGCTTGGTGATGATGAACTCCTTTAACTTGACCTTATCTGAGAAGCACTTTACCCGCCCTTCCATTCTAAATGAAAGCTTTGCTGGATAGAGCAATCTTGGATGTAGGTCCTTGCCTTTCATGACTTGGAATACTTCTTTCAAGCCCCTTCTTGCCTGGAAGGTCTCTTGTGAGAAATCAGCTGACAGTCTGATGGGAACTCCTTTGTAGGTGACTCTGCCTTTATCCCTTGCTGCTTCTAGAATTCTCTCCATTTTAATCTTGGCTAATGGAATTATGATGTACCTTGATGTGTTCCTCCTTGGGTCCACCTTCTTTGGGACTCTCTGAGCTTCCTGGACTTCCTGGAAGTCTATTTCCTTTGCCAGATTGGGGAAGTTCTCCTTCATTATTTGTTCAAATAACTTTTCCAATTGTTGCTCTTCCTCTTCTTCTTCTGGTATCCCTATAATTCCGATGTTGGAATGTTTAAAGGTGTCCTGGAGGTTCCTAAGCCTCTCCTCATTTTTTTGAATTCTTGTTTTTTCATTCTTTTGTTTGGTTGTTTCTTTCTTCCTTCTGGTCCACTCCACTGATCTAAGTTCCAGTTTCCTTCCCATCACTATTGATTCCCTGTACATTTTCCTTTATTTCACTTATTTCACCTTCATTTTTTCATCTAATTTGCAACCAAATTCAGTCAATTCTGTGAGCATCCTAATTACCAGTGCCTTGAACTGTGCATCTGATAGGTTGGCTACCTCTTCATCACTTAGTCGAATTTTCTCTGGAGCTTTGATCCGTTCTTTCATTTGAGCCTTTTTTTTTTTTTTTGTCTTGACACACCTATGAGGGGCGGAGCCTTAGGTGTTCATCGGGGCAGGACAACCCAGTCACTGACACTAGGTGGGGCAGGGGTCTGAGAAGGAACAGTGGTGCTTGCTCCACTCTCTGCCAGATTTCAGTCCCTCTCCCCAACCCCCACCAGCAAATTGGGCCCTTCTGGTGCTGATTCCCGTGTGGGTGGGTTTGTGTACATTCTAGGACCCTGTGGCTCTCTCCAATGAACTCCCCTGTGAGGCTGGGAGTTTCTCCTGCTGCTGCAACCCTCACAGGTGTTTTCAATTAGTGTTTTGAGGCTTTATTTTCCCCACGCTGGAGCCCTAGGTTGCGCGGTCTGTCTCGCTCCCGTTTCACCTGGTTTATCTGCACACGAATGTGAGACCTCCCGGTCTGCCACCTGTGCCCCTCCACAATCTGCCTCCTCATTGGGTCTGACTGCTGCCACCCTGTGCCTGGGGTCCACCTGCTGCCGTTTTGTGTGCCGCACTCTTTCACAATCCGCTGCCTCACTGGGTCTACCAGCTGCTGCCTTGTGCACCCAGGGTCCACCAACCACTGCTTTTTTTTTTCCATGACCCCTCTCCCCCCAGCGCGCGACCTCGCCCCTCCTACTGGTCTGGATGAATGTGTCTACTTTAACTCCTTGGTTGTCGATCTTCCATACAGTTCAATTTTCTGTCAATTTTTTTGTTTCTAAATTTTTGTTGTCCTTATTTTGGTTGTGCGAGGAGGCACAGTGTCTACCTACGCCTCCATCTTGGCCGACAGTCTGAATTTAACAGTTTTGACAACAGCTATGTCTTCTCGGAGTTACCAGCATTAAGTACAGTACAGACTTACATTTTATTCTGTTCGGGTATGCTCTTTCTAAACTTCTACAGGGTTACTGATCAAATAAGCTAGCATCACTTCTACTTAATGTTTAAGATTATGAAAAATTGATGTTTATCTGAACTAAATCATTATTCTGACAGATTTAATTTCAACGGTAATCATAGTTCATGCAATTTTTTTTTGTTCTTACTATGGCTACCATTGCCTTAATCCATTCTTAGGTTCATATACCATGAGCTTCTTAGTATCTTTCCACAAGAGCTTCAGCCTCCTTTACATTTTCTTATATCTCACTGCCCCAGCCCCAATCATTAATATTATATAAAATTTTAGTTCTAGATGGGGATGTATTTTGTACCTGACCTTTTTTTTAAACAACAAACTTTAGAAAGATATTTAATTACTCTCACTTCTTGCTACTTGGTCTGGATTTATGTCTAAGTACTTCTAAATACTTTTGAGTCTTGGGTGTGAGGCTTTTGAAGCTCTGCATGCCCAAGAATTTTTTTTTTTTTTTTAATTTAGAAACATCAATGTGTGGTTGCCTCTCACATGGCCCCCACTGGGAACCCAGCGCGCAACCCAGACATATGCCCTGACTGGGAATCGAACCGCGACCCCTTCATTCACAGCCCGAGCTCAATCCACTGAGCTACACCAGCCAGGGCCTGAGAACATTTTTATCACACCCTCACATTTAAATTTTTTGCTTTTTCCCTTCAATACATAAAAAACATTAACGAACAATTTCTTTAACCCAAGGTTCATCTTGAGATGTCTCATGTCCATCTGATTCTGCTTCAAGCTCTGTGGTGAGGGATTTGCATTTTCTCCAGGGGCTCCTTTAAGATTTTATCTCTGACTGTATGCCCAGATGTGGGCTTTCCTTATTGCTCCCTTTCGGCAGTCCATGTAAAATCTTTCAAACTGAAACCCATTTTCTCTTAATTCCTAGAAATTTTCTTCTTTTAAAATCATCTCCTTAGTTTTATTTTTCTCTCCAAGACTGACTGACCAGTGTGGCTCAGTTGGTTGGGCATCATCCTGCAAAGTAAAAAGGTGCTGGTTCAATTCCCAGCCAGGCACGTGCCTGGGTTGCGGGTTCAGTCCCAGACAGGGTACATGCAAGAGGCAACTGATAGATGTTTCTCTGCCTTTCTCCCTCCCTTTCTCTAAAAATAAATAAAGACTCTTAATTCTGTTGTACTATTTCTACTTCCAGTTTCCATATTTCTTGGCTTTTCTTGATGCCTTCTGGTAGAGTCCCTACTTATAACCTTCCAACTCACTAATTCTTTAGCTATATCTCTTCTACTTTTATACCATTATTATCTTGTTTTAATTTTATTTTTTCAGTAACTAATTTTTCTATCTGGCTTTTTTAGTTTTCTTATTCTTGTGTCATCTAATTTCTAACATTAACTCCTTCTATACATTCACCATATATGAATATGTATGAACTTCTTGGTCCATCTCTTCCAAAGATCCTGCCTCACAAGGTATATGTTGTCTAGTGTGTTGTCTTTTTATGAGGTGATTGTTTCTTTAAATGTCTAGTTATTTGGGGGTTGGTGTCAAAGAAGGCCATGTGGGGAACCAAAACTTTCATTCCAATGAGTGGGAATGAGATCTCCAACCCCTATTCCCACTGTATCATTGGAGACCATATGATTAGCCTGGACACCCACCCCTACCTGGAGGCAACAAGGCACCCCCAAACCCCAGATGGGATGTTGGCAGCAAAGACGTAGTAGAAAGTCGGAACATTCATACTGCTCAGGAGTAACAAGGGCAAGTAACTTCTGCAGTGTAAAGTGAGGCAGGATGAGGAAGAATAACAAGGCATCCCTTTGCATTCCAGCCAGGCTGGTATTAGCAGAGGCCCAGTTGGAAGCTGAAACTTTCACCTCCACCCAGCAGTAAAGAGGAGCCCCTCTCTCACCCCACTGTCAGTGAAAACCATATGGGGATCCTAGACTTCCATCTTACCTGGCAGTACCAAAGCAGTTCCACCTTTATCCTGGCAGAGAAGTCTCACAACAAGACCTACTAAAGCAGAAGACTTAAATAAGATCTATAGTTTCATAGTAGACATCGAAGATGTCCAGGTTTCAATCAAAACCACACAAAGAACATACCAAGAACAGCATAATCTGCCCTGGCTGGGTGACTTGGTTGGTTGGAGCATCGTTCCATGCACCAAGGGGTTGGGGGTATGATCCCTAGTCAGGGCATGTACAGGAGGCAGCCGATCAAAGTTTCTCTTTCACATCGATGCTCCCCCGCAACCCGCTTCCTCTTTCTCTAAAACATAAAAAAATCAATAAACATATCCTCGGGTGATGATTTAAAAAAAAAACCCATCAAAATCTGAGCTTGGATGAGAAAAAACAATCAACAGATCACCAACACTGCAATGTCATAGATATTAGAATCATCTAATTAGGATTTTAAAGAAGTTATAAAAATGTTTCAGTGAGCAATTATGAACACACTTGAGACAAATGAAGGTGTTAGAAGATATAAAAAACAGACTTCTAGCCAAGATGGAGGTGTAGGTAGATACACTTTGCATCCTTAAATAACCAAAAGGACAACAAATTTAAAAACAACCCAACTGCCAGAAAATCAAACTGTATGTAAGTCTGACAATCAAGGAGTTAAATAAGAAACATTCATCCACACTGGTAGGAGGGGTGGAGATGAACAGCCAGGGCAGAGAGGACGCTTGGCAAGGTGGTGGCTGGCGGTCCCACATTTGCGTGTGGGTAAACAGGGAAGGACAACTGGGGAGTGAGACAAACCATGGAACCCAGGGCTCCAGCACAGGGAAAGAAAGCCTCAAAAATCTCTGCTTGTAAAAACCTATGGGGGTTGTAGTGGTGAGAGAAACTCCAGCTTCACAGGAGAGTTTGTTGGAGAGAACTACAGGGTCCTAGAATGTACACAAACCAACCCACCCAGGAATCAGCACCAGAAGGGCCCAATTTGCTTGTGGGCAGCAGGGGAAATGACTGAAAGCTGGACCAAAGTCCAACAAATGGCATTGTTCCCTCCTGACCCTCCCCCACATACAGCGCCACAACCCAGTGATGTGGGTTGCCCCGCCCTGATGAATACCTAAGGCTCTGCCCCTTACAACATAATAGGTGTGCCAAGGCAAACAATATGGCCCAAATGAAAGAACATATCAAAACTCCAGAAAAACTGAGTGATGAAGAGATAGCCAACCTATCAGATGCAGAGTTCAAAACACTGGTAATCAGGATGCTCATAGAAATGGTTGATTATGGTCACAAAATAGAGGAAAACGTGAAGGCTATGAAAAGTGAAATAAAGGAAAATGTTCAGGGAACCAACAGTGAAGGGAAGGAAACTGGGACTCAGATCAACGGTTCAGAACAAAAGCAAGAAATAAACATTCAACCAGAACAGAATGAAGACACAGAAATTTAAAAAAATGAGGAGAGGCTCAGGAACCCCTGAGACAACTTTAAACATTCCTACATCCAAATCATCCCCTTCTGCCAGAAGAGGAAGAACAAAACTTTGAAAACTTATTGAACAAATAATGAAGGAGTACTTCCCCAATCTGGCTAAGGAAATCAACTTCCAGGAAGTCCAGAAAGCTCAGAGAATCCCAAAGAAGTTGGACCCAAAGAGGCACACACCAAGGCACATTATAATTTCATTACCTAAGATTAAACATAAGAGAATCTTAAAGCAGCCAGAGAAAAGGAGAGAGTTACCTACAAAGGAGTTCCCATGAGACTATGAGCTGATTTCTAAAAAAAAAAAGAAAAAAATTCCTTACATACAAGAAGGGGCTGGAAAGTAGTATTCGAAGTCATGAAAGGCAAGGACCTACATCCAAGATTACTCTACCCAGAAAAGCTATCATTTAGAAGGGCCGATCAAGTGCTTCCCAAAGAAGGTCAGATTAAAGGAGCTCATCACCACCAAGCCCTTATTATATGAAATGTTAAAGGGACCTATTTAAGAAAAAGAAGAACATCAAAACTATGAACTGTTGCCCTGGCTGGTGTGGCTCAGTGGATTGAGCGTCAGCCTGCAAACCAAAGCATCGCTGGTTCGATTCCCAGTCAGGGCACATGCCTGGGTTGTGAGCCAGGTTCCCAGGAGAGGGCACATGAGAGGCAACCACACATTGATTGCTTCTCTCCCTCTCTTTCTCTCTTACCCCCTCTAAAAATAAATAAATAAAATCTTAAAAAACTATGAACAGTAAAGTGACAATAGAGTCACAAAGCCCCAACTATTAACAGAACCTAAAAAGACAAAAACAAAAATAAACTAAGAAAACAACAGAACAGGAATAGAATCACAGAAATGGAAATCACATGGAGGGTTATCAGCGGGGAGGGAGTAGGGGAGGTGGGAAATTTGGAGAAAGGTACAGGGAGTAAGAAGCATAAATGGTAGGTACAAAATAGACAGGGGGAGGTTAAGAATAGTATGGGAAATGGAGAAGCCAAAGAACTTATATGTACAACCCATGGACATTCACAAAGGGTGGGGTGGAGGGAGAAGGTGGGAGTGGGGGTGCAGGGCAGAGGGGAATAAAGGGGGAAACTGCAACAGTATAATCAATAAAATATATTAAAAAAATAAAAACGTGTAAACACAATAGATTTTCCTTCTCTTGAGCTTTCTGAATTAACATCTGAAACAAAACTGATAACACTGTCTAACGTGTTCCTCAACACATAGATAATTATATTAAAAATGGGGGAAGATGAAGAAATATAAAGAGAGGCTTGGCTTCTACACTTCAAAGTAGTACAGGTTGTCACCAGGAGACTATGGTTAAGTTTTGTGTATTTGTAATGCAACATCTACAGCAACCAGTAAAAACTATCTGTACAAAAGGCACACTTAAAAATACTACAGATAAATCAAAATGGCATTCTAAAAAAAAAAAAAAAAGTTCAAGCAACCCACTGAAGGCAGGAAAGAGAAGCACAAAGACAAACAGAAAAACAAAAACTAAAATGGCTGACTTAAACCCTAATATATCTATAGGGTGGGGCAAAAGTAGGTTGTTCAGTTGTTCATATAAAAAAACAATACAGTAATTATTAAATAATAATGCAAGAACAAAGTATTTTGTGTACTCACACTGTAAATGTTTTTGCTCCACCCTGTGTAATTACATTGAGTGGAGACAATCTAAACAAGTCAATTAAATGACAGAGATTGACATCAGAATGTCAGATGAAGTAAATTGTGGGGCCAAGAAAATTAGTAGGTAAAGAGAGACATTACATAATGACAATCCACCAAAAAGACACAGGGATACTAAATGTCTATGCACTAGATGACAGAACTGCAAAATATGTGACAGTGACGCAAAAGTTGACAAAACTAAAAGGAAACACAGACAATCCCTACAATTAGTGTCAGAAATTTCAATACTACTCTCCAAGAACAAGTATCAAGAACAACTTGACAGAAAAGAATCAGCAAGAACCAACCGTAAGTGGGCTGAGGCAATCAGGGTCACTGGGTACAAAATCTGAACTGGAAGACAGAGACCTGCCATCCACAAAGGGTGCCGAAGCTGAAAAGTCCTATAAAAGGACCAAAACTGGTTCCTAGTCAGTTGAGGTCCCGAAGCAAGTAGCAGAAACTGTCAGGTTCTGTCTGCGAAAGCACCTATTGGGAGAGGATTCCCCTTATGAACTACCGTATTTTGTTGTGTATGACATGTTTCTGTGTACAATGTGCACCCACATTTTGGCCCCAAACTTTCAGGAAAAATATCTTCTAATTTTTTAATCAATTATTTATATTTAGGCACTTTTTGGTACGATAAAGGAATTTTAGCATTTATTTCTGAACATATTATGGTACAAGAAATTTCATGTAATAATTACAAAACATAAGAACAGATACAGATATTTCAGGTACTATCTATGTATAATGCACATTCTTATTTTTCCCTCAAAAAATGTGGGTAAAGTGCACATTATACATGGCAAAATACAGTAATTTGGGTGGTGAATGGTGTCTGCTTCCTACAACCACCAATCCTAACATATACTTTAAAAAGAGAGCTAGTAAGGTACCAAAGATTTTTCTGCATTATAATTTGCCATGGCCCTGGATACTCCTGAAGTTTAAGACAGCTATCATCCGAACCATCTAATTCCCATCTCTCACTTCATCTGACTCTCCCAAGACTGTGAGAGTAGAGTTGGAAGGGAGAGAAAGAGCAGGTCAAGTCTCCACTACAGATGGTGATAAATGAGCCCACTTGTACTCAAGCAGTCTCACAACTGTGGCTTCCACCCACAGAGGGTTCCAATATGAAGGATAGGGACCTGGAATTTAAGGATAGAAGGGAAGGTCCTCTTGAATAGTTCACAAATAATCTGGAGCTTCGTTCATTCACTCACCTCTTTATATATCAGAACAGGTGGAGTTATAGGATATGTAATGGGATTTCAATTTCTCAGAACCCCACTTACTGATTCAGGCGAGTCCCACCATGGCAGCAGGAATCATGGTAGGCCAGGTGGGGCACAAACTGAAAAGGGTCACATGAAGGCCAAGTCACCATCTTCTCACCTCCTGGGTTAATCTCCACTTCTGGTCTCCCACCTTAGAACCTCAGCAAGTGCAGAGTAAAACCACAGACACTGGTATGAGGCTGCCTGGGTTCTAATCCTGTTTCTGCCACTTCCTATGGTGTGATATCTCTGTACCTCAGTCCCTTCACCTGTGAAAAGGAAATTACAGTACCACCTCATGGCACTGGCATCAGAAGAACACAGGAATTACCACAATATCTCAGCTTTTTTTTTTTGAGCCACTTCACTGGGTGGTTACCAGAATAAACACAAGAAGCCAGCTGAAAATAAGTTGGAGTGATGCAAAGTTGCTTTTACTTTTCAATTGCTTTTAGCGTAAAAATACAACCATCACAGCAGCTCAGTCTGTAACCCATCCATCCCAGGACTGTTCTTGTGGTGGGGCCAAGAACGGACAGGTCTTCCTCCATCTCCTCAAGCATCAGGACATCTCCCAGAAGGCATCAACATGTATCTGCCGTCCAAGAATTTAACTAAAGCCTTCTTTATTCTTCAACATTTTGGCCAGTAGTATCCCCATCTGAGGTTATATAGACTCCAGGTTTGCTGTATGACAGATAGAGGAAAGCTTCCTTTTGCATTTCAAACAGTGTGGCTGGAGGAGACACGTCAAATTGGGCAACATGATTCTACGGACTTCAATGACTTTCCCCTTTAGCCTGTCCCTCCGAGGTGAGGAATCCATGTTCTCACAACTCTCCTCCTCCAGTGTGGCATTCTTCAGGATGTACAACTCAAGCTTCAGGAAGTCATCCACGGGAAGTACACTAGGATTTACACGAAAGCAGGAAGATGTGTTAGTTGTTCCTCTGGCTCCAGCACACACCGAGCCAGCATCTTTTAGGAGCAGCCCTGCCAGCACTGACTAGGCTGCACTCCTGGGTCAGGAATGGCTGTTTAGGGCCCTCTGCCTGTCCCAAAGGATTCCTAAAAGCTTCACAGTCTCACAGTCTTCCCTTCCTCAGGTCCTGTCGTTACGTTACTATTCTACCTGTAAAGTTATCGATCCCTTGACCCACTGATGCCTCTTTCAGATTTCTTATCTTCCTCAAACTGACTGCCTCCTGAATTTCAGAAAGCAGTTTACCCATCAGTTAATACAAAAATACAGTGTAGGGGGGTGAGGAGTGTAAGGGGACTAAATGGTAATAGAAAAAAACACAATAAAGATTACATAAAATAATAAAATATAAATCTGAAAAAAAAAAAATAGAATACAGCGTAATTCTGTATGTATCACCACCACTGAAACCAGCTCTGCAGCAGTCAGGGGGGAAGGGTATGTGTAAGATGCCCTCTCCACTCTTACCATACATATCTCCAGATCACTCCTGCACACTGGGCACCCCTCCTAGCTGCCACTCAGACCGGAAGGTGAGGCTCCTGAACTTGATGCAGGTGGCCTGGTTTGGATATTCACGGCACATGGGTCAGGATCTTGGACCACAGTTCTGGCCATGGCATGCTATGGACCCTCCTGGGCTAGAGATACTGAACTGAGTCCATTGGGTTGCCTGACTCATCACCATAGTTGGAAACATTCTAGAGTATGGGAGAGAAGGGAGGCTGCTGTGGATGATGGGTTCTAGGCCAAATCTAAAACTACCTTTGCACACAAGTATTGTGAGGAGGGAAAGAGGGGCTCCAAGCTCCAGCATCAGCGATTATTTCTTCAGGAACCTCCACCTCCCGGGCTCAAGATGGCACCAAGATCCCTGTGCAGTAGTGTCGGTACCAATGGTTTTCCCACTTCTAAGCAAGCAGACAAGTCATATAGGATAGAAGCAGAAAAAATGAAGCATGACCTTCACCATCTTGATGCTTAAATTTCCCGGAACGGCCCAGATGTTAACTTAGCTGGTTATCCCTGTTACACCTCCAAGCACTGGAGGGAGAGATTTTAGGGGTGAGGGTTGCATCCCTCTGACCTTGCAAATTCTTCTCATCTCCAGTGGAAGAGCAATTCCTTAGGTACCAGCCCTGGTTTTGGGCAAAGCCTCAAACCCAAACCATTTTCACTGCAGGACTTACTGATATATCCTTGAAGCTACTTCATTTGTTGTTCCAATGCTCTTCTTCAACCTTCCTGGACCAGCAGGCTTTCTGCCAACCATGATGGAAAAAAAAGGGGGATTCCAGCGCTCATCTCCTAGCAACTGCTGCTCTTCACAGGTACATGGCCAAAGGGACCAAGAGATGACAGCCTAGTTAGTTCTCTTTTCTCTCTCATGGATTTGAAATCAGGAATTCTCAGTCTAAACAGGCTACTCCGATGCGGTTCCTAAGAGGAAGCTGCATGAGGAGCACTCTCTCACACTACTCAATGAAGGCAGTAGCAATGTCCAAAGCAAGCCCTTTTAATATCGACCAGCTGACTGGTAGGCCAGGATGACCTCGGTCCTCAGCAAAGGGCTCTCAATCTGAACCCCCGCAGGCCTAGATCATGTGGATGTTTCCTCCAAACTTGGCATAGAGGCACCACACACTTCCAAAAGGAGCTCCTTTATGAAATGCAATGAGTGGTCCAACACTGCTACCCGGGCAAGTAACAGCTAGAGCTAGTAACCTGTTAACAGCCAAATCTTCTGAGGAGCCTGGGAATTCTGGGAACCAGACCTGTAGATGCTGGAGGATGATGCTCCCCTTGCTGGCACCATATCACTTAGCCTAACAGTTTCACAAGACCAGAGGCCCAACCCTAAAGACAGTTGGCAGGGAGACAAAAATGAATGTCTTAAAGATGTCTTCAGACAAGTGGACAGCTCAGTAGGACAGCATATGTACCCAGGGTTTGCTGCGGCAGCCATCGCCAATCTGGTAAAGGAAGACCATCACGTGGCATCTTCAGGGAGCTGGAGGCAGGCGCTATGGCAGGAGAGGTAGCAAACAAGGGTCAGAACTTTGCCAGGTTAACACATCCAGATCCTCCGGCCCCTCCTCCCACTCCTGAGCTTTATACCAAAGTAATTCTCAACAGGGAAAAAGCTGGGCACGCAAGGATGTGTGTTCCAGCAGCTAAGTGGTTTCCAGAACATGGATGCTGCACTCAGAGACCCACCTCTACCATTTTCTAGGGCCAGTGGCTTCTGAGTTTCCTTTTCCTCATCTGTAAGATGACAGCATCTGTTTAACTACAAAGGTGAGCTCTTATTATACATGAGGAAAGGGGAGAAATGCAGGAGAAGGAACCAGGTGAACATTAAGGGTAACACTGCTGAAGGAAAGTTTTCCATACTTGTGCAATGATGTCACTCTTTAGGTCTATTCATTTTTTAGGGGTTGTGGAGGGTGCCCTGAATTGTTGAGCCCTGAAGCTCAGGAAGAAGGAAGCAAGGTTGAGAGCTGGCCTTTTCTCACCAAGGTTCCCCCACTTCTAGATTTCACCTTTGGAAAACTCCTGAGGTCTGTGAGAATGCAGTAAAGGGGGGAGGACGGAGGGCCGAGGAGAGGAGGAATGAAGAGGGTCTGACAAAACTCAAAAGGTGTTCCTCCCATGTGCTTACCCCACCCAAAGGCAGGCTGTGCATAGGTGCTTAACTCTGTCCTGGTTAGGATTACACTTGACAATGAGCCTACTCCCCAGGGGCTGCTATAGGTGACCAAAAGCAAGGATCCATTCTCAGGACCCTGACACAGGCAAAGCAGTCTCTGCCCCTACTTCCTCCTCAGCTTTTCTGCTGTAAAGAGGACATAATAGTTCAGCTCCATAAAGGAAACACATAGCAAGTATCCATCAATGCCAGAAAAAAAACAGGTTAATTTAGTGCTTGCACAGACCTCAAGAGATGTCTAGTCAGTATTCACAGATGTTTTTATTTTTAAATTCATTCTGTCCATAAATATTGCAATATGTGACCCCAAAATAGAAAGGGATTATTTTTTCAAACTTTTAAACACCATTATCACATGTAAGAAGGTTAATAATTCCTTAATATCAACAATTATCCAGTCAGTGTTCAAATTTCCAAATGTTTTACAAATCTCATAAATGGGAGGTTTGTTTCTCAACCTTTAAAAATTTATCTCCCAAAGCCTGTGGAGGTTCTGAGACAGCTCCTACTAATCCCACCACCACAAAAACTGCCGACTCACAAAACTAGGTGAGAAAACCAAAGCCCAGAGAGGTTGGGTAATTTGCCTGAAATGACACAGCTTACTGAAGACAGAGGGCCTGACCATAGCCCAGTGCTTTCCATGGTATCACACTGTCTGGCAGTCTGAACACTGTAAGGTAACTGTTAGAAGGTTTCAGGTCAGCAAGTCTTAATCTAATAATACCTCCTCTGTCTGTAAGAAAAGAACCACAACTAGAACCCTCCTAGTAATTACACACCCATTTTACTAGGATAAAAACTAAGCTCTCAAGTTAATTCCTTCAGGTAGAAGTCAGATGTTATCTTTATTTTGTGCTTCCACTGAGATAGGAAGGATTCTCGAAGTCCTCTAGTCTCTTCTCAGCACTAACCAGCTTGCCCAGGCCACAGGAGGCCCAGAGGACCACTGAACAGAGAGCAGGGTGCCACGTGGTGGGGACCTGGTTCTAGTTGTGCATCAACGCACCTCAGCAAGGTCACAACAGCCTGAAAACAGGCCCCTATGGCTTATAAGTCATTTCCATGAAACTGTCAAGGAACTGGTCATTTTTGTGCTATATAAATGTTTCAGAATATGAGGAAAACAAAAAATACTTCCCATCTCATGCTGTAAGGATAGAATTACCCCCTTTATACTACTGGACAAGGAAAGTGCACACACACACAAAAGTAGGCGTGGCTGAACGAAAACCACAGGCCAATCTCACTCATTAACACAGAAACCAAAATCCTAAGTGAAATGAAAGCAAATCAGAAGAGTGCTTTTCCTCTGAAACGCCTGACTGTGTGCACAGTAATGTACAATGTAAGAGCAGAGATGGCAAATGAAGGAAGGATGAATGGACTCGATAGTTAGATCCTCATTTCACTTAGCACATAAAAATAAATTCCAAGGAGACTGAAAAGCTAAAGGTAAACAAACAAACAAAAGCACTTGAAGAAACCACAGTTTCAGTACAGGATGAAGGGAAAGTTTTACAGACGGGTGGTGATGATGGCTGTGTAACAATGTGAGTATGCTTTATTCCACTGAATTGTAAGCCTAAAAGGGTAAAAACCATAAATTATACATTTGTATATTTTACAATTTAAAAAATAAAATATAAAAAAAGAAAATGCAAAATTATTATACTCTTGCAGTGGGAAGGGCATACAGAAAAAGATTTGATGATTTCACTGTACAAAAAATTTTAATGTCTGTATGAAAAAGATACAGAAACAAAAGTTAAAAGACATACACTTAGGAGATGCAGACCAGGCATGCAGGCAGCAGCAGCTGGCAGATTCCAGGTGCACAGGCGGCTAGCAGACCCCAGGCATGGGGTGGCAACTGTGCAGACCCAGTGAGGCTGCACAAGGTAGCTGGAGGACCAGGTGGGCCTGCATTCGCATGCAGATAATCCAGGCGAAGGGGAAGCAGCAGAAGGGACTGGAATCCGAGAGTGAACAGAGCAAGTGCCATTGTTCCCTCTCAGACCCCACCCCCACATACAGGGTCACTACCCAGCCACTGGGCTGCCCCGCCCAGGGGAACACGTAAGGCTCCGCTCCTCACCACATAACAACTGCTACCAGACTCCCCCCTCCCCCAAAAATGGCTCAAACGGGAGAATAGATCAAAGCCCCAGAGCCAATTCATCTAAGCGACCAAGAGATAGCCAACATATCAGACGCACAGTTCAAAGCCCTGGTGATCAGGAGGCTCACAGAATTGGTTGATTTTGCTCACATATTAGATGAACAAATGAAGGCTACAATACATGAAATGAAGGAAAACGCACAGGGAACCAATAGTGATGGGAGGAAAACTGGGACTCGGATCGATGGAGTGGACCAGAAGGAAGAAAGAAACAACCAAACAGAAAAGAATGAAGAAACGAGAATTCAAAAAAATGAGGAGAGGCTCAGGAACCTCCAGGACATCTTTAAATGCTCCAACATGCAAATTATAGGGGTACCAGAAGGGGAAGAAGAAGAGCAACCAGTGGAAAAGTTATCTGAACAAATAATAAAGGAGAACTTCCCCAATCTGGCAAAGGAAATGGACTTCCAGGAAGTCCAGGAAGCTCAGAGAGTCCCAAAGAAGTTGGACCCAAGGAGGAACACACCAAGGCACATCATAATTACATTAGCCAAGATTAAAATGAAGGAGAGAATTCCAGAAGCAGCAAGGGATAAGGGCACAGTCACCTACAAAGGAGTTCCCATCAGACTGTCAGCTGATTTCTCAAAAGAGATCTTACAGGCAAGAAGGGGCTGTAAAGAAGTATACCAAGTCATGAAAGTCAAGGACCTACAACCAAGATTGCTCTATCCAGCAAAGCTGTCATTTAGAATGGAAGGGAAGATAAAGCGCTTCTCAGATAAGGTCAAATTAAAGGAGTTCATCATCACCAAGCCCTTATTATATGAAATGTTAAAGGGACTTATCTAAGAAAAAGAAGATAAAAAATATGAACAGTAAAAAGACAGCAAACTCACAGGTACTAACAACCACACCTAAAACAAAAGCCAACTAAGCAAACCACTACAACAGGAGCAGAAACACAGAAATGGAGATCACATGGAGGGTTAGCAACAGGGGAGTGGGAGTAGGAGAGAGGGGGAAAAGGTACAGAGAACAATAGCACAGATGGTGGGTAGAAAATAGGGAGAGGGCAAGAATAGTGTGGGAAATGTAGAAGCTAAAGACCTTATGACACATGGATATGAACTAAAGTGGGGAGTGTGGGTGGGAGGGGGTGTGCAGGGTGGAGGGGAATGAAGGGGGGAAAATGGGACAACTGTAATAGCATAATCAATAAAATATATTTTAAAAAAGACATACACTTAATACTTCAATGGAAAGAGAAAAAAGCAACTGACTGGAATAAAGTATATGTGACTTAACTATATAAAGCTGCTATAAAATAAACAGGTGCAGAACATAACAGGCAATTCATAAAAGATATACAACCTCATAAATAATCAGGAAAATGCGCATTAAAACAATTTCACTTTTCACCCATAAAATCAATAAAATTAAAAATACTGATTTTCACAATTGGCAATGGTGTAGACAGATATTTCCATCACTGTGGCTTGAACAGTAAATCAACAAAACATTTTGAAGGACAGTTAGTCAGCAGCTTCCAGGTGGCAGATGCATATGCCCTCTACCTACTGGTCTCCAGCCTGTAGGAATCTCCCAGAGGTTAACAAAAATCATGACAAGGGTGTCCACTGTACCATTATTTATGGTATGAGAAAACAAAACATAACCTAACTCGCTATCCATTACGAGGTGGGGAACACCCGCTTTCTCACACTGTCCCTTGTCAAGTAGTCCCCAAGCCGTAGGTAGGTCTCTCTGTAACCAACAGAGAAACATGCCACAACATATTTTCTAAACAAAGGCTAGTTACAAAAATTCATATTTTGTGATCCCATTTTTGTCAAAAAATAAAATAAGAAAAATCTAGAAGGATGCACTGTCAAGCCACTATCAGTGCCTATCATCTCTGGGAGTAGCTCATGGGAAATTTGTACTAAATTACATTATTTCTGTAATGTTTATATTATTGAAAATAAGCACAATCACTTTTGTAATTGAAAAAAATAATGAACAGAATAAAAAAAATGAGAACACTTCCACCTCTCTGCAAAATGGCAAGGGAGTGGCCATGACCCCAATGAGTGCCAGGAAACAACCTCTGTGCAGAGGAGCTTCTGGCCCAGTCAGGCACTGTCCTCTGCCAATCATGTCCAGCCCCCCATCCCCAGGTAGAGCTGGTGGTAGGAATGCCAGCACCAGGGCCAGCCTTGCGCCACAGTGGCCAACACAGCACCTTTCCTGCATGGAAGGCCTTGGCTGAAACAGTGGGTACTGAAGGAAAGCACACTCCATACTGGAAACAAACAACTGTTTTCCTTAATCTCTGATCTTTGCGTGGCTCTCAGATCACCATGTAAGATTAGAAACATTTTACTTCAAAAGATCATAAAGGAAATCAGATCAGCTGAGAGGAACTGAAGGTGACTCCTGAGTAAGAGCTATCAAAAACCTAGTTGTGCCCCAAAGAGATGGCAATGAGTGCCAAGATGTGGAAGGGCTCAATGCTGGAGAGCCTCTGCCACAACGTCTGCGAAGGGGGGGAGAAAAGGGATGGAGAGGGAAAGTAAACAAACACATCGAACACCAGGCATTGCAACACACAGGAACATTTTACATAGTTAATCCTCACCAACAGCCCAGGGAGTGTGATAGAAAAGGAAGCTCAAAGAGGTCCATGACTTGCTAAGAGCTCCCAAACTACAAACCCCAAGAGTCTGGATTTGAATGTTATGCCTACAAACCCAGTGCATGGAAACTTCCCAATAATGGAGCCTGTGTCCTTATCTTCCCCAGCAGACTCACCTGTGAGTTGGAGGGCAGCACCTGGGAGGTGGACTCCTCGGAATGAGCTCCTCCTGGGCCCATGGGGCTCAGTGTGGTGATTCGGCTTGGTTGCCCACGTAGGGTCAGAGTAATGGTGGTAGGGACCTTCAAGCCTGAGAGAGAAAAAGAGCATGGTAGAGAAGTTTTTTGTCACATCTCTACTTTTCTTTCTTGGGAGTTTCTTCCCTACCTAACACACCTTCCTCTGCCTTCCTCCTTCGCCTCCTCCCCAGCTGGGTCATCTACACCCTATCGGTCATTCTGAAAGGCCAAAAGGAAACAGCCCATGTTCTTTCAACCTCTCTAGGGGATGGACCCCCACAAGCTGAATTACTGAAGGTCAATGCCAAGACCCTGGTTGGGTCTAACAGCATATCTTGCCCATGTGAGATGGGAAAGTTCTGGGGGAAGATCCTGCATCTGGGAGTCCCCATGGCTCTCAAGAAAAACTCACCTGATGCTTGGTTAGAAATCTGAGCCAGGCCAGGGAGGCTGCTTGCCAGCTTGGCGAGGCCCCCATTGGTCAGCAGCTGGTGGATGGCTGTGGGCTTCCCACCAGGAGTGGCACCCAAGGAGGAGAGAGTGGTGGCCACAGGAATGGTACGGACAATGGTGCTGGTGCCCGTGGTGATGGCGCCCAGGCTCTGTATGGGGGCGGGCAACTTCACACTGGTGGCCTGTGGGACACACAAGCCCAGGTGATCAGAAGGTGTTGCCCAACAGCCACGTTCAAGTGTGGAGGGCCCACAGCATGTTATTAAAAGCTGCCATGTATTGAGTGCCCACCACATGCAAGGTACTCTTCCAGGCACTTTCCACATATTATCTTACTGTGTCCTCAAAACAACTCTCTGAGGAAGGGACTATTATCCTCATTTTACAGACAAGAAGATAAAGATACAGAGAGGTCAAGAAACTTGTCCAGTGTCACACAGCAGTAAGTGATGGAGCCTTAACCTTTGGTAGCTCCCTGCTGGGAAGTCAGAGGCTGTCTGTCCTTGACCCAGATTCCAGACTCCCTACCAAAACCAACCAAGCTGAGGAGGTCTCTTTCCCACACCTGCCTGGCCCAGAGGAGGGCAGATATGCACCTGTGGAGATGGTCCTGGGGAGGGATTTGCCGGGAGACCAGAGGTCTTGCTGCTGATATCCTGCAAGCTGAAGCTGAGGCCTTGGAGGAGGCTGCTGGCTGATGTGGCCCCTAGGAGGTGATGTGACAGACATCAGCATAAACTCAACCACTTATCCACGAGCAGTCATGCCCATCCAATCTCAACCAGGTAAATGCCTGTGCTCTTTCCCTTGGACATTCCCAGCGCTCCTAGCAGAGGCCAGTCAGGGCTCCTTCCCAACACACCTGCTGATCGCCCACATATGGACGGGTCTACACAGACCCACGG
Source organism: Anoura caudifer (assembly GCA_004027475.1). NCBI lineage: Eukaryota > Metazoa > Chordata > Mammalia > Chiroptera > Phyllostomidae > Anoura > Anoura caudifer. The sequence goes on from PVKU01004775.1 coordinate 62,193, forward strand.
CCTTGAGCCTTTCTGCACATCCTAACCTGCTGCAAACCACCTACCCTACATTTTGGACAGTTTTAGGTAAACCAAAAAGAGCTTCAATCCCACTTTTCAGAACCCTAAATTCCCTCACTTCTTTCCAGGGAAGGGGAAAAACTTAAGCCAAGAGAATTCCAAGTACCTGACGTACACCTCACTTTGCCCATAGCCCAGTGGCCTCGAAGCAAAGAGAAAGGTCCTCTTGAAGGGGAAGGGCATGTGCCTTGGCTCTGCTGGGCTCAGGCAACTAACCTTTCAAGTGTTCGGTGTGGGTGGAGAAGGTGAGGAGACACGCATAGACAGAAATGTCTCGTTTACTAATGTCCAGTATAGCAACATTTCCAGTTTTATTCAATCAGATGTGTTTATAAACACCGAAATGCAACACAATACCTACATCTCCCATCGCTGACTTCTCCTCCTTATAGTACATGATACACTGCCTGCAGACTGGGTTGTTTACTCACTGGACATATTAAGGCCAAGAACTTCATGCTCCTTGAGGCTAACTCCAGGTTCTTATGGAGCTTCCCTGACAAGCCCAAGACCCCAAGGAGTATCCTACAAATTCAGCTCCAGGCTGCTTTCCCAGGACCACCCAAAAGCAGCTTCCCAGACTCTGCTGAGACCAGGATGCAGGGCCCCTGGATACCTGGGAGGGAGCTGCTAGGGGAGGTGGCCACTAGGCGGCTCTGGAGTGTGTGCAAGGGATTGGGTGTGTTGCTGCTGGAGACCACGGCGGAGGATGGGCTGGCTGACACACCCCCTTCAGAAGCACTGGACCTAGACACAAAGACAGGAGCTCCATTATCCAAAGGTTGGAAGGGAGCAGATCCTGGCAACACAGGGAGGGTCCAGAGCAGGGCCCAGCAAAGTTTCAGCAATGGACGTAAGGTTAGAACCTTTGGTTTCTTTATCCTACCTACTGAATCCAGCCTCTAGTCCTTCTAGAAGTCATGCCCAGAAGTAAAGACTTCAAACCTTGAAGCAAGAGCTATAGGATGCTTTGCAAACTTTAGGTAAAAATGAACTGAACTCTGATTTGGCCCAAAAGAAAAATAAGAGTCCCACCCAAAAAAAAGTCACATTCCCCAAATGGACAAAATCCAGATTCTATCATCTTCCCAGAGCACTAAAGTGAACCAGGAAAAAGGGCAGAGAGAGAGAGAAGGGAAAACAGCCAGACAGACCAAGAAATGGACTCACTTGGTTGTGGTGAGAAGCCCTGTGAGCTCCTTTGCCCCTGCTGACGCCTGCCCCAGTGTCATCGTGATGGGCTTCCCTCCCATGGCTGCAAAAAAAACCCCCAAGGCTGCCAGTTAGTCCTGTTTGGTATCCCTTTCAGACTCCACAGGCAGGCAAAATGCAAAGTATGGACAAAGATCAGAAGATAAAAAATGAAGAATAACTACATAAGACTAAGAAGAGCTAGAGTTATTGTTTTCCTTCCACTTTCTAAAACTTTCTGGAATATTTTATCTTTAATTGAAACAATAAAACCCCAAATATATGATGCATTAAATGACCCCAGAGCTTCCTCTGATCTCCATCCTGCCTCCCTGATCCTGATTCAGATCAGGTCACTGCCCACCTTCCCCATGGGCCACCTCGAACCCTCTGTTCCAGGCACCTCTTGCACTAAAGGAAAGGTGGAGCCCCCAGCAAGCAGCCTCAAGAGGGCAATGCTCTGTGCCCTGGGAGAGCTCAGTCAGTGTTTATTAAAACAGGTTAAGGGAAACTCACCTTCTGGGGCTCCTCCTTGGGAAGGAGTACAAGACCCTCTGGCTGGGTCCCCTTGGGAGATAAGGGACACCTTGATCTTGGGTCGCTTGGAGGTCTTACTGCCAGACAGAGGACTAGAGGGATGGTGCCGCTTCAGCTGGACCCTAATGTCTTCTTTCTCTGCTTCCTCTGTTTGTTCTGATGAAATGGGAACTAAGAGATAGAGCTGGGGTAAGGTCCTCCACAGTCCCAACAGACAGTGAGACTCGGGGACCAGTACAAGTATGGCTGTGTGTGGGGACACACAGGAGTACCAGCCACTCATGGAGTCACACTTCAAAGATGATGGTCACTGCATCGGTGCCACCTCGTTCAGCCCCACCTGTGGTGGAACTCCACCTATCCCCTCTCAGAGATGGCGTCAAACCCATCCCTCATTCTGTGCTGGAGTCAGGAAGAAGGGGGTTCTGAGTTGTGGGAACAAAAAAACCAAGACACCCGAACCCAGTCTAGCAAAGGCCAACCAAAACAGAGGCCTCACCATAGTGTATCTCAACAGTGCTCTCCAGACTCAAACGATGTGATCATTTTCCTGCTCAAGCCCTCCCCCACATGACATAGCTGGAGGGAGGAAACATTCTAGGAAAAAGCAATGGAGGAGCAGGCTGTGCAGTCTTCCCTACCTGGGAGATTTTCACAGGGCTCTGAGTCTCCCTTGCCCTAGGAGCCCAGGGTTGAGGGTCTGCTTGCCACATGGGGGCCATGAGGACTGCCACCAGGACTTCAGGCTAGCTTTAGGAGCTCTTGAGCAAGGGATGCCTCAGCCAAGGTACCTTACAGCTCCTGCCCCAAAGTAACAGGGCAACAGTGGCACATGTCACAACCTAGTCCCCAGGTCCCTTGTACTAAGTGCAGAGAAAGGCTGCCTGTTCACATACAGGCTTTACTCTCTACTGAATTAAACAGACTCATCCTGCACAAAGCCAAGCCTTGTTATCACTCAGGCTTCCTCATAAATACCCTGCTCTTTAAACCCAGCTCCCAGGTCCCAGTCCTTCTTGTTAGCATAGGCAATCAGGGGTGGGATGGGCAGAAAGGCAGCAGTCACATGAGAGTAGGGGGCAGCTGGCACGGGCCACAGGGAGCTGCTCTAGACCACACTGAGAGCATAATTAGTTGGAAGAACTGCTTAGGGGATAAAGGCACCAACTGATATGTTCTGATAAAACCAGAATTAGAAAGGGGTAATAAAAGAGAAGGGAGTTACGGTTTTATGCTGATAAGTGGCTGCAGCAGCCAGGATGGAGGGGGGAAACCAGAGGCAAGGAGAAAAACACCAAGAAAACTCAGGTGCACAGGCAATGGGCACAGGCACACACAGAGAAGCAAAGCCAAGAAGCACACACAGAAGAGACAAAAAGAGAAAAATACCATGAGAGGCAAATAGAAAGAACAGAGAAAAAGCAAAGACAATGGAGTAAGCAAAAGGAGTCAGCAAAAACAAAAAGAATCAAAAGACAGAAAAAGACAGAGATGAAAGAACAGGAGGAAACCAAACAAAGACAAAGGAAAGGCTGGGGTGGGGAAGCAGCAGAGAGCAATACTCACCAAAGAGACAGGAGGAAGTGCCGGGAGGAAGAGCTTTCCTCACCAGCATATTCTGTTTCAGAAAAGCAGCAAACTGTGCTGGAATGAATCAGAAAGAATTATAGAATCATAGCCAGCCAGAGAAAGGAGACAAAGGGAGTAAGAAAAAGATATGAAAATGTTCTAGAAAATGGTCAACAGGGGCTAGTTCTGGAATTACTGAATTGACTTTGCCTTCAGCAGCCCCACAGAATCATCTATAAATTGAAAATATAGATGCACCTGCTTCATGGGGCCACTATCAAGATTCACTTAGCCACAGCAAGCCACGTGCCAGGAAGAGACCCTAGCACATAGTAAGGGCTTCATAAATGTAAGCTATCATAGTCCCCTTTGCCTATGAGCTCAGGCAAAGCCAGGGGCTCTGGCCGCTGCTCCCCCATGATTCTCTGGGTCCTTTTTCAAACCAACTCACCAATCAGCCTTCCAGGACTCCCTAGATTCTCGAGTAATTATCTCCTCTAGAGGCACTGCACATAGTTGGCTCTCTCATCATCAAAAGCCTAAGGGGACACCACCCCCCCAGAACTTGGCTCTGGCCACCACTTAAGAAAGCCCAGGTCACAAGGCATCCACATGAACCTTGAGGGCCTGGCCTCTTTTTTGCCTTCACCTTTCTGCTTTTACCCTTTGGCTCCACTAAAGGAAATCCAGAGGAAATAAACAGGTCAGCCTCCTGTCACCTCCACCCTCTTCTAGTTGACGGCCAGCTCTGGCTGCTGTCTCTTCCCTGAACCTCAGGATACATGCTCCTGGACACATCATCAAACATTAGTGCCCAAGAGACTTCGTCTTGGGGCCACCCAACTGAATCAAAGTTGGGAAAGAGGTAATCAATGTTTCTCCTTCTCTCCCTACCCACCAAATTCTCCCTTTGCTGGAGCTTCTTACGTAGCAATCACTGACCTCCAAACTTTAATTTCAATCATACCAACATATTTCCTAGCCTAATCTAAAACCTACCTGCAGAGACCACAATAAACCTCGCCAAAAGTCCCAGGGTGGAAATTTTAACTCTTAAGAGCAAAACAAAGAAGAGGCATAATGCCAGTTAAGTTGCCCTAGAATCGGATGAATAAGCCGGTCACCCGCCCACGTGACCTGGAGAGCTCCCTGACTGCAGGAGTGGCTGGGCAAGCCTGAAACAGAAGCTGTAGCTTCCCCAGTTATGAGTTAGAAAAATATTTGAGGCCAGTATACATATAGTCAGCTCAGACAGCCTAAATGCCCAGAATACCAAGACAAAGCTGTAGCAAGTGGGATGCACCAGCCCCCTACACACAGTCCTCGTGTGATGTCCTACCCTGAAAACAGCCTTAGGTTGGTATTCATCTCAACCTAATTTTGCCTGGGCAGAAATGTGGGAAAGGTGCCTCTCATATGCCCCTGAAAAAAGCTGCAAATGCCAGTACTTTCCAATTGCCACATGATGTCAACTGCAGAGGACGAATCCCAAGAGAGGCCACTGAGCCAGGCACCTGTACCTTGAGCTTGTTTGTGGGTTAGCACAGCTTCTGTCCGCTGCACGTGTCTCTTCAGCAGCTGAGAGCTCCCAGTCTGACTGGACTTCTGGGCTGAGGCCACAGTGGTCACTTTGGTCTTAGGACTGGATGTAGGGCTGCTGGACACACTGGAGAGATCCTGAGCAGGGTGAGGAGGACAGGAGCTGAGCCAATATTGTCTGGGTTTGACCACCAATCAGCATGTCCCCTAGAATTCCCAGGTCAGGAATTCTCCCTGTGGGAACTCAAAGGCCTACAGCACTGGCCCAGCATACAGGAGTCCCCAAGAAGCCAAGACACTAGCTCTATGGTCCTCATTCCCTAGCAAAGTACCCCTTCCCTGTCCACATTACCTCAGAGCCTGAAGGGGAGGCAGGCAGCCTGGAAGCTGGTGAGGCAGGTCGACTGCCCCTCTCAGGGACCTCAAAGGCCAGGTCTCTGCGGGCCACATCCCGAGGCTTCTTTTTCTTCTCAGCATCCTGGTCCCGAGGCTCAGCGCCCACATGCCCCTCAGCACGAGTGAGCACACCGGTTAGAAAGTCCACAATCTCATCCTGGTATAAAGAGGGCCCGATGCCTGAGTCCTCAGCTGGAGAATAGGGATTTTGCCAACAGTTCCAACTAAGACTGAGTACCTTGGCTCTGGTGTCAGAGGTGCCAGGCCTTCCCAATGTGCACAAAACCTGGCACCAGAGACCAGTAGGAACCTCTGTGAGGTGGCACACTGGGGTGGTCGTGTGCCACCATTCCCCCCAGTGAACCCATTCACCCCAAAGCTTTTCCTACATCTTAGCTCATTACTCTTCTTTCCCCCTTTTCTCCCTTTCTTTTCTCTTTTTCTTTGCTTATGATAAAGGGTTACCAACCAGAAGCCCTAGGATATAACTCCTCACCCTTTAGAGACAAAGAGGCTACTACTGATAAGCCTAAGCCTAAAAGGCTGCAGAAAGGAAGCCAGCTGAGCAAAAACACACAAAACAACCGTGTACCTGAATGCACCTGTCCACCATGCTCTGAGTCAACCCTTCTGATTTCTTCTTTGCTTTGCTTATTCTAAAAGACAAAAAGGAGGAAACCTTCTAAATATTCCATGGCATGAAATGGAGATAAGAATGAATTTCTCTTCTGCAGGTTACTTGCTAGGCCCGGAAAGGAAGACTACATTACCCCTCAGGCAGGTATTGCAGCCTCTCTTTCCACATCTGCAAAATAGGGAACCATGCCTCACTTTTAGAGCTGGATGATCGCACAAAAGAACACATGGGAAGTGCTGGAACTGCACATTCCAAAAGTCCTATACCTATGGCTTCACAGGCTGAAGATCTCACAAGTCCCCCAACACAGGCCCAAACCCCAAGAAGCTGTCGAATAACCAAGACTAAAAGGAATTCTCTCAAACGTTTCTGGATAAGAAAACAATAAGGCAGATGTCAGCAAGCACCCACTTTAAGCTCTCTAGTTAAATAAGCACACAAATGACTGAATCTCTAAAAATGAACATATAAAAAAAGGAGGCCCCATAAATAACACAACTTCTTTTTCAGTACATTTCACAGAAATGTAACTAAAGGTCCTACAGGTAACCGGTCTTGTAACAGAGGAGAGGCTATCTCAATAACTAATGGTGCCTTTGTAAAACTGTCTCAACCCTCTCAAACTCTGGCTGTTCATACTCCAAAATATATACAAGGAGTTTAATCCAAATAAAATGTATTCATATTCATCCATTTGCATGGAACAAAATCTGAAGAAATGCCTACCCCAGTGAAACCATGATGACAAAGACTATATTTACAGGGTATCAAAATGTCTCCTTCCTACAAGATAACTACTAATTACAAAGGGGAAATAGTAACTTTATGGTGGAGAAACTTGGAAGATGCCACCCTAGCCTGTGATCCAGGTCATCACCAGTGATAGAACAGGTCAACATCATGTATCCTCTGAGGGGGTGCACTGACAGCACCTTGCCTCTGTGGCAGTCATTACTGCCAAAATACATACCTTCAATCTAATTATAAAAAATGTCAACAACCTAAATTGAGGGACAGCTGACAAAATAACTGGCCAAAAGTCTTCCAAAGTGTCAAGGTGATGAAAGACAATGATGGACTGAGCAGTATCAAATTAAGTAAGATAGAGAAGGCATGGCACCAATAGCAACTTGTGATCCTGGACTGGATCCTGAACCAGAGACACCGATGAAATCTGAGTCTGTAGATTAGATAACAGGACCATATCAATGTTAATTTCCTGACTTTGGTAATTATATGTTGATTATTTAAGATGTTAATATTTAGGAAATCCAGGTGAAGGGAATACAGGAATTTTCTGTACTATTTTTGCAACATTCTATAAATCTGAATTAGTTAAAAGTAAAAAATATGTTTTTAATGTCCCTTTTCAGATTTTGTCTGAACCAGATCAGCCTATAGTTAGCTGCCTCCCCACTGCACAGGAATGGGCCTACTCACCTGAGATTATCATCAGCTCCCCCAACCACCACCAAACTGTTTTCAGCCCGAATCTTCTCCCGAAAGTCCTCCATGGTTTCAGGGTGACATTGCAGGGAATTCTGACCAATAACAAAAAGGACTGGAGTCTTCATATCCAAGAGAGGATCATCCACATCCTAAAACAGGTACAGGGTTTACAATCAGCTAGTTCATATTCACTGAGCACTGTGCCCTGGCCAGTCCGCTAAGGAGGCTGGCTGGGCCACCACAGTCATTGCACACCAACTTGAGTGAGGCACGTACTCCCTACTCTCACCTGCCCAGCAATCACTGGCACCCCATACTTACCCCTCTGGGGCCATCCACAGTAAACAGAGGGAACCCAAGGCAGACAACTGCAGTGACATACTCCATTACTGACACCTAGAAAAAATGGAATGGTTTGTCTCAAGGTCAACTGCCTTCTTACCCAGAACCCAAAGCTGGCCCAGATCTACCAGCCAGCCCCATCTACCCCTCAGGAATACTAGCCATGGTGGCAGCAGTAAGAGCGTAGAACGCAGATGTGCCATTCCACAAGCAGCCAGCAGCCACCACCTGGAAAACTAGGGCCCTGAGAGGACCCTAGCAGAGGCTGAACCACAGAATGGGAGATTTAATATTTCCATTCTGTCAATTCCCTAGACTAGAGGTCTCCTGCTCACTCCCCATCCCTACCCCACTTACAGCAAATATCAAGATAACACAAACACTCTTCTCCCATAAGAGAAGAAAATCTCCCCATCTTGAACTTACTGGGTAGCTCCCAGACACCCCAAATTTCTTAGAGAATTTGCTATCCTAGAACCAGGACAATGAGGAGATAACCTTTTCCTCTCATGGCCCAAGATGTCATATTTGACTAGACCACAGGAGGCGGCACAGACTTTACTTACTTGATCTACTTGAGAATGGGGACTCTGGACAGGTCAGGGATACTTATGCAAACTAATATTCACACAAACAGTATGTAAAATAATAAAAAGGTTCCTTGATGTCTTGGAAAGGGATAGAACATGAGCACAACAGCAAATTCCAGAGTTATTAAAATTTTTGCTGCCCTGGTTGGTGTGGCTTAGTGGATTGTGTGCTGGCCTACAAACCAAAGGGTCACAGATTCAGTTCAGTCAGGGCACATGCCTGGGTTGCAGGCCAGGTTTGCCCACTAGGGGGCGCTTGAGAGGCAACCACACATTGATGGTTCTCTTTTCTCTCCTCCTCTTTCTCCCTCCCTTCCCCGCTCTCTAAAAATAAATAAATAAAATCTTTAAAAAGAACTTTAAAAAAAAAATTGCCTACAAGAATTGTTTTGTTTTGCTTTAGGTGGGAGAATAGTATTTATTTTTGGAAGGAAAGAGGAATTTTTTTTCATAGATACATGCTGAAATATACATGAATGAAATGATACAATAATTGGGATTTTCTTCAAAATATCAGCAGAGAGAGAAAATGGGCAGGGATAACATGAAAGAAAGCCTAGCTGTGAGTTGATTACTGGTAAAGCTGAGTAAGGACCCTTTAAGTTTCTATTTTAAATTTTCCACAATGAATTTTAAAAATAAAGTTTGTATTTTACAGTATAAAACATAATTATGTAAGTCCAGCATCTAACATTGTGCTTAAAACATAAAAGAGGACACCACGGAGGCTGTTAGCTGCAGCAGCAGCAGCAGCAGCAATATCCTATCCCAGGATAACCTCCAAGTAAGGTGGGTGTTACTTACATGACAAGCCACAAGAGCTCCTGTATTCCAGCCAATCAAGATAATGGGTTTGTGGGGGAAATGGCTGTGAATCTTTGTGGAAAGAGAAAGAAGACAGTTAGACAGGAGGCTAAAGATGGGTACAGAAAAAGCCCAGAAGGCTGGGTGTACCCCAATGAACTCAAATAGGGGTGGTCTCACCTCCAGCACTTTGCTTCTCACTGCCCCAATCATATGCTCAAGACACTGCAGAACTCCTACCCCACTTCCATTGTTCAGCAGATGGGTAGCTACAGGGATGACCTAAAGGAAGGAAGTGGCAGCCATGCCAGCAGAGGTAAGTTTCAAGTCTTCTCTCACATCTTCATAACCTACCCTAGATTCCAACACCCTAGATAAGCACTATTTGAATTCAAAATGAAAATAGAGCTGGGGAAGCTCCACATTTAAGTTCATTCACTTTGACCTCCCTGCTGCATTCTGTCTATATTCCTACCCATGACAGAATTCCTCTTATGCCCATACACACCTTGCCTAAGCAGGACAGCTGAGACTGCCAGAAGCGGTGGCGGCGAGAGGTGGGAAATGCAGAATTGGAGGGCCCGGAGGAGGCGATGAGAATGAGCGGAGAGCCAGGGAGTTTGCTCTGTGGAAAAAGAACGCCACCAGAGAACCAGGGAGTAAGAGGTGTTTCTCTACAAAATCCAAAGTGTCCCCATACCTTTTTATGCCAACCAATGCTGACTTGCCTATGAAACTACATTAAGCACTATATACAACCAATTATCAATTTAAAAAGTTAAATCAGCTACTTACTATCATCTTGCCAGAGCTGTAAGACCAGATTCTAAAAATTCCATGGGCCACAGCTAAGTCCTGAGCCACCCAACTTACTGGTTTGTTATGAGAAAGCACTCCCACAGCAGGGTCCCAGGGCCTCTTCAGCAGGAGGGACAAGGCCTCGGCTCCTGCAGCGCCAGTCTTCGTGTTGGATGACACAAGCATCCGGTCAATCAAGGTAGGGATCTAGAAGGAAGAACAAAGGTGCTTCCAGTGTGAGGCAGGAGACCTGCCCACAAGCAGTAATCAGGTGGGCCACAGAGCCTCACTATGAGCTACACAGACTTCAACTATGCCTCTTGAACTTCACTTAGGAACAAAGATACAAAGTAGATGGCTAAAAAGTATGCCTCCCACCATTAAAAGTAAATAGGTACAATTCTTTGGAAAGACACCTGGTCATGTGTATCAAAAAACTTAAATTTACTCTTATCCCTTAAGAACCTTTCCGAAAAATTTTATCAGAGATGCACATGCATGTGCAGCACTCATGCACGCACACTCACATATGCACACGGAACTGGAGTTAAACAAAAGACAATTTACTTTCAATAACAATCAAAAAGCAGAAACAACTTAGATACATATATATAAGAGGATGGTTAAGCAAATTATCTACATAATTCAATATTAAGGCTTAATTTTAAATGTTTTAAAAAATTTGTAGTAACGTAAGGAAATAATTTTGCAAAAATGTTAAAGATAAAGCAGAAAATGTAAAAATTACCTCTACTCAGGAAAAAATGTCTATATGTCAAAATGTTAATAGTAATCTTATGCAGTTATGGCCAACAGACACATGAAAAGATGCTCAACATCGCTAATCATCAGGCAAATGCAAATCTAAAACACAGTGAGATTATTACCTCACACCTGTCAGAATGGCTATTATCAATAAATCAACTAACAAGTGTTGGCGAGGATATGGAAAAAGGGGAACCTTGGGCACTGTTGGTGGAATTGTAAACTGGTGCAGCGACTGTGGAAAACAGTATGTAAGTTCCTCAAAAACTGAAACAGAACTACCATATGATCCAGCAATTCCACTTCTGGGAATCTATCTAAAGAAATCCAAAACACAAACTCAAAAAGATATATGCACCCTACCTCATGTTCACTGCAGAATTATTCAAAATAGCCAAGACATGGAAGCAACCTAAGTGTCTACTGATAAACAACTGGATAAACAAGATGTGGTACATATATACAATGGAATATTACTCAGCCATAGAAAGAATGAAATCTTGCCATTTGCAAAACATGGATGGACCTAGAAGGTATTGTGGTAAGTGAAAAAAGTCAGTCAGAGAAAGATAAATACCATATGATTTCACTTATATGTGGAATCTAAAAAACACAAAGAATGAACAAACAAATTGGAAACAAACTCATAGATACAGAGAACAAATTGATGATTTTCAGATGGGAGGATTGGGGATAGGTGAAAAAGGGGAAGAGATTAAAAAGTACACACTGACAGTTATAAAAACAGTAATGGGATGTAAAGTACAAATAAGAACTATAGTCAATAATATCATAACAACTATGATGGGTAGTATTATACTTTTCAGGGTGATCACTTTGGAAAGTATATAAATGTCTAATTACTATATTGTACACCTGAAACTATTTTATTAAAAATAATTAAAAAATAGTTAACAGAAACAACAAAAAAGAATGTGAAGGGCTTATTCTAGGCACAGATGTCCTGAAGTGGAGGATTCTGGTAAGGAAGGAGGAGGATACAGGACTAGTAATAAAGGCTAGGGCTAAAATGAAAAGGATCTTCACCCCAAACTAGCCATTTCTTTGTAACTTATAAGTCTAAGCCACTTAACACCTTGAGGCAGAGGATCTGATCTGAGTAGACTTTAAAAACTTTAACTTGGCAGTAAAATACACACACCCTTGAAAAAACGAAGCCTTGAAACTCATTTTCTGTCAAAATGGAATGCTTAGAAATGACTAATTAATGACCAACTTCTCTGCTGGGAGCTAGGCTGGCCAAGCTCCCCAGTCATTCCAGCATTGCACCTCTCTCAACAGTCAATTCAGAGACTGGGTCTATACCTTCTCTGTTGCCTTCATAAGGGATCTAATGATGAAAGTAGCTGGGCCAAGAGCGTATCATCCACCTACATTTTCATTCAGCAGGTAACATGAAAGTCTGGGAAACAACCAAAGTATTTCTTGTGACTCTGACAACTATGGGAAAATATTATAAGAGTCTGGTGAAACCACTGCTGAGAATACAACCTGGATTGGACAGAAGCTCAGTCTGGGGCCCTTGAGGGCTGATGTGCTACCATGTCCTCAGCCATTCCCACTAACCTGTGCTATGACCTGGCAGCAGCAACTGTGCACATCTGTGGAGTCTGCCCCAAAAGCCTGTCACACTCACAAAACCTGGACACCACCCCATTCACTTGGGAATTTCCAGATAGTAACTTGGTAAATAAGGAAGCAGTGCAACAAACTTCCTTTCAAGGAATTACCCTGCAGTCATGCTAGCCACATAGAATAAGGCGCAGTCATTAGAGAAGTGGACCTCTGGGCACTGCCAGTACTCATCTGCTGAGCACATGCACCAGTGTTATACTTTCACCATGGGCAGAGTGCTGCAGACAACATTTAAAATACTCTCAGGCTGCCACTCTCTGCTGGGTCTATCTTCGCCCCACACCACCCACCATGCAGTGCCTGGGCTCAGGATTCTGCTGCAGAGCAGCAACAAAGGGGTAGTCTGGGCTATCTTTCCACTGGTCTCTTTCTCCACTAGAAAATAGGTTCTATCTGAGTAGTGGGGGCATTCTGTTCTGTTCACCCCAGTGCCCGGCACATTACAGGTACGAAAATTATTTGTTGAGTAAATAAATTAATATCAAATTTCCTACCATGAGTATCATTACTGCGTCTAGTCCTGAATTCTGGTTCTGCACTAAACCAGTCTGTTTTTGTTTTCAAACAAACTCAGCATCCTTCAACTGAAAAAACAGGTAGGAAACAATGAGTCTGAAAATTTGGGGGTATGGCTGGAGGAAGCTGTTGGCCAGGCTAATTATAGCAAAAAATAGGCTACCTTCCCACAAAGAAGAAAGAAAAACTTAAGGAAAACATAAAGTCAAGAATTGAATTAATCCAAATTGTCTAAGCATGTCTGTATTAGAGCAAAACACTCTAAAAATTTCAAGAATCTATGAACTTATGTAATTGTTAACAATCACTGTGGGTTTTACTTGGCCAAATTTTGTGCCGAGCATTCTATCTGAATTAACTAATTTAATTTTCACAAAAACCCTACACTGGTATTATTACTAGCTATGTATTACAGATGAGGAAACTGACATACTAATATGAGATGACAGAGCTCATTAGTGATCATGCTGAGACAAGCCAGGCAGTATGCCCCCAGGACTCTACTGTACCATGCTGAACACAGCCCAGGGCAGTAACTGAATTCAAATAAATTAAAATAGACTGGAACCATGGGGGAAAAAACAGTTTAGGGGGAGATTTCCAGTCAAGATGGTGGTGTAGGTAAACAAAGCTCACTTCCTCACACTACCACATCGAAATTACAACTAAATTATAGAACCACCATCATTCAGAACCATCAGAAATCGAGCTGAGCAGAAGTCCTACTACTACAAAATTAAAAAAGAAACCACACTGAGACTGGAGTCGTGGCAGGGGCTGGTCCCACCCACGTACGGCAGATAAAAATCAGGAGGGAGATCTCAGGAGTAAGGGATCCCAGCTGCACACTAGGCTCCCCAGCATAGGGTTCCAGTGCCAGGAAGAAAAGTCCCCATAACTTCTGGCTTTAAAAAACTAGCGGGGATTGAGGCTGTGGAAGACAGAAACTGCTAGACTCTCAAGTAGTTCCTCTTAGAGGGCCCATGCACAGATTAACTTAGACTCAGTCCCTCTGAGGTCCAGCATGAGGGCAGCACATTGAAAGGCATCAGAGGCATACCGGGAGGAACTGAACTGTGAAGCATCAGGGCAGGAGCTGAGAGGTAGCTTTCTCCCAGACAGAAGTGGTGACAGAGGCCATTGTTCCTTTTCTGAGCCCTCCCCACCAGAACCAAAAAGCTGGCAGGCAGGTGCCATATCTAAGATTCCATCAATCTGGCTCACACTGTTTGCTCCACCCCAGTGATTCCCTGAGGCCCTGCCACCCAGCTTCCTGGCTCACCTAAGCTGTTTGCAGTAACTTTTCCATATGAATGGCTTGTCTTGACCCATGCTTCAGATTTTCCTAAATTCTCTCAAACAAGCAGCATCTGGCTTCGGTGAGCCCTATACCTCTCAAGCTGCCCCAGGCCCAGCACTAGCAGCAGCCAGCCTTGGTTCACAGCTTGGCTTTGTCTGGGCACCTTCAAATCCAGCAAAAGTAACAGTCATCCGCAGATAGGTTTGTAGTTTATGCTGTGTAACACCAGACTGAGCACAGGTGGTGGCTGACCTCAGATGTGCCAACAGCAATCAAAGCTCAACTACAACAGGAGGGTATACACCAACCACATGGTAGGTACAATTTGAGTATCCAGCTTGGGTAACAGGGAATGCTGTGCCACTGGGCTCTACAGGACACCTACTACATTAGGCCATGCTACCAAGCCTGGGAGATGTGGCAGTTCTACCTAATACATAGAAACAAACACAGAGAGGCTGCCAAAATGAGGAGACAAAGAAACATGGCCCATATGAAAGAACAGAACAAAACTCCAGAAGAACTAAACAAAATGGAGACAAGCACTGTACTAGATGCAGAATTCAAAACACTGGTTGTAAGGTTGTTCAAGGAACCTAGTGAGGACCTCAACAGCATAAAAAAAATCCCATCAGAAATGAAAGACACACTAATTGAAATAAAGAACAATTTATAGGGAGTCAACAGTAGAGTGGATGAAGCTGAGAATCAAATTAATGATTTGGAATATAAGGAAGCAAAGAACAACCAATCCGAACAGCAAAAAGAAAAAAGAATCCAAAAAAATGAGGATAATATAAGGAGCCTCTGGGACAACTTCAAAAGTATCAACATTCACATCATGGGCATGATGGAAGGAGAAGAGATGGAGCAAGAAAGTGGAAACATATTTGAAAAAATGATAGAAAACTTCCCTAACTTGGTGAAGGAAATAGACATACAAGTCTGGGAAGCACCAAGTCCCAAACAAGATGAACCCTAAGAGGCCCACACCAAGACACATCATCATTAAAATGCCAAAGGTTAACAACAAAGAGAGAATCTTAAAAACAGCAAGAGAAAAGCAGTTAGTTACCTACAAGGGCGTTTCCATAAGAATGTCAAGCAATTTCTCAAAAGAAAGTTTGCAGGCCACAAGTGATTGGCAAGAAATATTCAAAGTGATGAAAAGCAGGGACCTACAGCCAAGATTGCTCGGCTCAGCAAAGCTGTCATTTAGAATTGAAGGGAAGATAAAGAGCTTCTAAGACAAGAAAAAACTAAAGGAGTTCATCATCACAAAACCAGTATTATATGAAATGTTAAAGGATCTTCTTTAAGAAGATCAAAACTATGAACACTAAAATGGCAATAAATACATATATATCAAAAACTGTATTTAAAACAAAACAAAACAAACAAACAAGCAGAACAGAAACAGAATCATTGCTACAGAGAATGTATTGATGGTTGCCAGATTGGATGGGGGTTGGGGAGATGTGCAAAAAGATGAAGGGATTAAGAAGTACAAATTGGACTTCCGGCCAAGATAGAGTCGTAGGTGGACACGCTGTGCCTCCTCTCACAATCAAGATTAAGGACAACAAAAATATAGAACAAAAAAAAACAAAACAAAACAAAACAAAAAACCCAACCAGGACATAGAGAAAATTGAATTGTATGGACATCCAACAACAATTCACCCAGACTGTTAAGAGGGGTGGAGTCAGCAGCAAGTCATGAAAGTCAAGGACCTACATTCAAGATTGCTCTATCCAGCAAAGCTGTCATTTAGAATGGAAGGGAAGATAAAGTGCTTCTCAGATAAGGTCAAGTTCAAGGAGTTCATCATCACCAAGCCCTTATTATATGAAATGTTAAAGGGATTTATCTAAGAAAAAGAAGATAAAAAATAGGATAGTAAAAAGACAGCAAACTCACAGATATTAACAACCACACCTAAAACAAAAGTAAACTAAGCAAACAACTAGACCAGGAGCAGGAACACAGAAATGGAGATCACATGGAGGGCTTGAAACAGGGGAGTGGGAGGAGGAGAGAGGGGGAAAAGGTACAGAGAATAAGTAGCACAGACGATGGATAAAAAACAGACAGGGGGAGGGCAAGAATAGTGTGGGAAAAGTAGAAACTAAAGAATTTATGTCACATGGACATGAACTAAAGGGGGGAATGTGGGTAGGAGGGGGTGTGCAGGGTGGAGGGGAATGATGGGGGAGAAATGGGACAACTGTAATAGCATAATCAATAAAATATAATTTAAAAAAAAGAAGTACAAATTGGTAGTTACAGAATAGGCATGGTGATTAAAGTACAACATAGGGAATAGAGTAGCCAAAGAACTTATATGCATGACCCAAGGACCTGGACAACGGTGTGGGGATTGCCTAAGGGATCGGGCTGGTCCTGGGTAGAAGGGGACAAAGGGAAAATAACTGGGACAACTGTAACAGCATAAACAGTAAAATATACTGTAAAAAAAAACCAAAAAGCAGATTAACTTTGTACAAAACTGTCTCAGTGAGGAAGCAGAAAAATGTAGATACATTTTTTAGAGAATTACTAAAGTCAAAGTGTTGCTATTGAAGGCTCACTGCATGATGAGTAGAGACTGAGGCACAAATGCATAACCCCCCCCACCCCTAACTCTGAGCTCACAGATCTGCTTCTGGCCACTTCTCAATACTGCGGCCTGGTAAACCTTTCATTTTCTCCCTGATAATTCAATTCCTTTCTCAGCTCACCTCAGAAATGACTCAAACCACAAGCTGCAGGGCTGGAGAGGCTACACCTATACTCTGATTTTCAAGCCCACACCCGATCCTGGAGCCAGAGACTGAAGACATTTACACCAGACAAAAATGTGAAATGATACTATGTCTCCTATTTTAATAGCAAACTTGGCAGATTCAGTCATGCCCTCTTGGCTGACCAAGCAATGACCTTGCCAAGCCCTATATCCTGAACCCACAGTAGAGGCTGGCTACCCCAGCACAAGGCAGACACCAATCATAGCCTTACCTTCCCTTTCAGTGTCTGCAAAGCATCCAGGTAGGCTGCCAGCATGGGCAGACTCAAGGTCTCCACCAGGGTGGTGTGCAGCCACTGGATCAGCTTGGTGTCCCAGCTCACACTTGCCAGGGCCTGCCGCACTCTCCTCGCACACTTGTCCACAGCAACGCGACGTAGCACTGGCTCATTGCAAGCCTGAAAGACATACATGGAACGATAAAACACAATGTCCATCTTGTCAGCAATTGGGTGTGAGGGGGCACACATATGTGCACTGTGGGCAGCTTTGGGAGTCTCACCCCTTCGTTGGCCAAGCGGGCAAGCCGGTCAGACTGCAGTGCTTTGAGGATCTTGTTGAATAGTTTGTTCTGGGCCATTGTCCAGCCTGTTCTGTAAAGGAAACTCCGAGGAGTTAAAGTCAAACCCTAGGAATACTCCCCATGTATGTACACTGTACAAAGATTATGCCATGTCTTTTGTTCCCACTGTAAAATGGTGTGACTCAAAGTAGCTTAGTCTAAGACCACCGAACTAAAGCACAAGATCAAGATTGTGGTCCCAGTTCTGCCAGTGAGCCACCTCAGTATACAGTCGTATTAATATATACACTACTAGTCAAAATCAGCCAAAATGAAGTCTTTTTAGTGCTAGCCAAGCTAATTATTTACCTACTAGTGGCTAAAATAATCCATTAGCACATAAAAGAATGGCTGCACTTCACAGACATATTTGAATTTCACAAGGTTAATATTTCACACAAAAAGGCAAACAAGATGAGCAAGCCTCTTAGTGTACTAGAACCTCAGACTAAGATAAGAGGCCTATTTAAATTAGCTTCAGGAACAAAAATAGAACAGAAATAGAACAAATGAAGTGGCTATTCTCCCACTCCCTGATCTTCTACCCTACACTAACCTCTCTCTCTTTCCACCATGTACTGCTTTTTCTATATATCACACAATTAACAAATTTACTTTTGAATGTCTGTTCCATGTGCGTTAACACAGTGTCATCAGCACAGGACACAGGCATATGCACTTCTACCCTGTTTGTGGATGGCAGGATGTGTCCTCCTCCTCCAACTCAGCTGTGAACCCCTGTAATTAGAAACCTGTCCCACTACCCTGTCCCCACCAGTCATACCCTGCACAGTGAAGTGGCACTTATTAAAGTCCTCCTCCACTCCAGTCGATCTTAATTACTCTGACACCCCAACTCTGGGCAGTATTCTTCCTAAAGACACTGAGAGAAATGTAACAGAAGATGCCCAATTAATATTTGTTTACCAAATCCCCTAGCCATAAAATAAACCAATAATAATATTACCTTAAAAAAAAATTTAAAGCGGGTGCCAGAACCAAATAAGAACATGGGATAAGACCAAGGTAGGAGTTCAAACCAATAGGGATAAAGGAAGTGGGGCTGAGACAACTAGTAGTCAAATGAAAAAAGAAACCCTAGAGCCCTACATACAAAATAAATTTCAAGTGAAATAAAAAGTTAAATATCAAAAACATGCCCTGGCTGGTGTGGCTCAGTGGACTGAGTGCCAGCCTGTGAACCAAAGGGTTGCTGGTTCGTTTCCCAGTCAGGGCACTTGCCTGAGTTGCAGGCCAGGCCCCCCCAGAAGGGGATGCACGAGAGGCAACTACACATTGATGTTTCTCTCCCTCCCTGCCCCTCTCTCTAAAAATAAACAAAATATTTTTAAAAATAAAATTAGCAAAGTACTTGAAGAAATAGTGACATCTATCTATTGTAGAATAAATAAAGCCTTTAAGTGTGACCTAAAACCTAGAAACCTTAAAAGGAACAAAGAGAAATGTACTATGTAAGTATTTCAAACTTCTGTAAATGAAAAAAGTGAAGCATCATAAAGTCAAAACACCTGCCATTTCATTAAAATAGAAAAGACCACTAGAAAACTAAGAAAAAGACAAAATACTCAAAACAAAAACAATGGGCAAAGAAGATGAAAGGCAGTTCACACACAAAAAAGTATAGGCAGCCCTATTCAAAATCAAATACGCAAATTAAAATAAAAACATTATTTTTGCCTATCAAATGAGTAAAAATTTAAAAGTTTAATAGTACTCTATGCTGCGAGGATGTAAGAAGATAGCTCTCACCTTACTTTATTGATGGAAATATAAATTAGTACACCTTTTGGAAAGTCAATATGGAAAATCATTTTTAGACAGAAATCAATCAGAAAACCTAAGTCAGTTCATGTCACTCTGCTCAAAGCTCTTCAATGGCCCCATTTCATCTGTTTAAAAGCCCAAGTTACTGCCATAGGCTATCTGGACCCCACTCCCTGCCTACCAAGTCCCAAATCTCTGAATATCAAACTACAAGAAAACCTCACTAGACCCTGATGAAGTAGCAGGAATAAGCCACACCATCGTCCACAGCTGCCCCTGACTTCTATGCTTCACCACATTGCTCCTCCGTCCCCCATTCTGCATGCTCCCATATCACAGCCGGGGCCCTGGTCATCCAGGCCCTCCCCCTCGAACAATGGCTCTGTTTCTACCTCCTTCAGGTCACTGCTCAGATGTAACCTCTACTGAGGGTTCCCTGACTCACCCCTATTTATGAAACTGCCAGCACCACACGCCCACCCTGGCTTCCCTATCCCCCTTCCAGCCATATCACATTCTCACATTCTATCCATTTTATTTCTTTAGTTTGTCTCCCTCTGCTAGAATGTAAAGGGCAAGATGGCAGGGACTTTTGTTGGTTTTGTTTATGTGCTAGATCCCCAGCACATAAAACAGTATCTGACACATAGTAGAGACTTGACATTGCTGAATAAATGGATAAATTGTGTATATACAACATTTTGAGTCCTGTAAACAGCTGCGTGCAAACTCAAACCTTCACACTCTCACCACACTAAACACTTGGGGACTGAGCAGCAGAAGACACTGAAACCTAACATAGGTACAAGTAATTTGAGCCTTTCACCATACCAGGGTAGTCAAACAATTTCAAAACCTCTTACCTGACTGCAACACCAGCATCCTTCCCATCACACCCCACCAAGAAGGTACCCTATTTTCTACAGCTTATCTTTCTAAGAATACCAGTAACATGGCCCCGGCACAATGAAGAGGAAGAATAAATTATCCTTTATAGTTCCCTTTGTACATCTGTCCCACTGTCCTTGGAAGGAGTAAACACCCTCTAGAAAGGAGAAAAATAAGGTCCAACTTCTTTTCCTTCTGTAAAATAAATCTCACATGCATGTTTTACAAATGACCAGTCACACAATCCAGAACACTAACTCAGAGCCATGACTCTAAGCAGCTCTGCAATGAAGAGCCAGATGTGTGGCTTCAGTCTCCTTGACTATAAAACAGATATGGATCTCAGGTTTCTCTACCAATAAAAGCTCAGGTTAGCTATAATTACTGATGGAAGCAACAGGTGTAAGAGAGCAGCAGAAGTCCACAATTACAGAATTGTTCAGAAGCTTTCCTTGCTGCGCTAACTCCCTTCTCAACCTCCAAACCTCTTCTTTAACACTCTTGTGGAGTACCAGAAGCAGTCTTGGATTTCTGAGAAATGTCCTTTCACTTATTTTCCCCTAGTTCTCTTGACGTATTCCTGCTGCTACTTCACTGGATCTTATCAGGTTTTGTTGTAGTTTCAGCTTCAGAAATTTTGGACTTAGGAGGTGGGCAGTGGGAGCTTCAATTCAAGTGATGGGACACAGGACACCATGTGATCAGAAGGCTTGTGGGAGCCAGCTGGTTCACATTATTTGAATGCACAAAACACTCACATGAGTAGTGTCTCTCATGTATAGTGAGTCCCAAGTGAGCTCAGGGATCTGATGGTGGTGGCAGGAGATAGGATGTTCACAAATAGTTTAAAAAGCTCTCTGGATATAGAACAAACATTTCAAAAATTTATATGGAACCATAAATGACCCTGAATAGCTGCACCAATTTTGAGAAAGAACAAAATAGGAAGGATCACAATATCTGACATCAATCTATATTACAAGGCCGCAGTAATCAAAACAGTCTGGTACTGGCCCTGGCTGGTGTGGCTTGGTGGATTGAGTGCCAGCCTGTGAACCAAAGGGTCGCTGGTTGGATTCCCAGTTGGGGTGCATGCCTGGGTTGCAGGCTGGGTTCCCAGTTGGGGGGGCATATGAAAGGTAACCACATGTTGCTGTTTCTCTCCCTCTTACTCCTTCCTTTCCTCTCTCTCTAAAAATAAATAAATAAAATCTTTAACAGTTTGGTACTGGCATGAGAACAGACACGCAGATCAATGGAATGAAATAGAAAGCCCAGAAGTAAACCCAAGTCTCTATGGTCAACTAATATTTGACAAAGGGGACATAAGCATAAAATGGAGTAAAAACAGCCTCTTCAACAAATGATGTTGAGAGATCTGGACAGCTACATGCAAAAAATGACACTCCACCACCAACTTACACCATATACAAAAATAAACTCAAGATGGATAAAAGACTTAAATATAATCCAAACACCACAAAAGTCCCAGAGGAGAACACAGACAGGAAAATCTCAGATATTCCATGCAGCCATATTTTCACTGATATGTCCCCTAGAGCAGGGGACATAAAGGAAAGAATAAACAAATGGGATCTCATCAAATTAAAAAGCTTCTGAATGGCTAAAGAAAACAGCATTAAAATGAAAAGAGAACCAACTATATGGGAAAACATATTTGTCAATGATACCTCAGACAAGGGTTTGATCTCCAAAATATATAAAGAATTCACACGACTCTACTCCAGGAAGACAAAAAATCCAGTTAAAAAATGGGCAAAAGACTTGAACAGACACTTCTCCAAGGAGGACATACAGAGGGCCCAGAGACACATGAAAAGATGCTAAGCATCACCAGCCATCAGAGAGATGCAAATTAAAACCACAATGAGATATCACTTCACACCAGTCAGAATGGCCATCATAAACAAATCAACAAACAAGTGTTGGAGAGGATGTGGAGAAAAGGGAACCCTAGTGCACTGTTGATGGGAATGCAGACTGGTACAACCACTACGGAAAGCAGTATGGAACTTCCTCAGAAAACTTAAAATGGAACTTGCTTTTGAACCAGCAATTCCACTGCTAGGATTATATCCTAAGAACCCTGAAACACCAATACAAAAGAACCTATGCACCCCAATGTTCATGGCAGCACAATTTACAATAGCCAAGTGCTGGAAGCAACCTAGGTGTCCATCAGTAAATGAGTGGATCAAAAAAACATAGTACATTTACACAATGGAATACTATACAGCAGAAAGAAAGAAGGAGCTCCTAACCTTTGCAATGGCATGGATGGAACTGGAGAGCATTATGCTAAGTGAAATAAGCCAAGGGGTTACCATATGATCAAATAAGACAAATACCATATGATCTCACCTATGAGTGGAACCTAATCAACAAAGCAAACAAGCAAGCAAAATATAACCAGAGACATTGAAATAAAGAACAAACTGACAGTAACCAGAGGGGAGGTGGGAGGTATAAAGGGGAAAAAAGAGAAAGGGTTGTCAAGAACATGTATAAAGGACCTATGAACAAAGCCAACAGGGGGCAGGATCAAGGGTGGGGGTGGTTGAGGTGGTGGGGAGTGGTGAGGGAAAAATGGAGACAACTGTACTTGAACAACAATAAAAAACAGAAAGAGAGAAAGAAAGAAAGAAAGAAAAGAATCTACTTTTAAAGAAGCAATTTTGAAAAGATACAGTACTATATACCTCTGTTTGCAAACATCACTAAATCAGTAAAAACAGAAATCTAGTTATGAATAAAAAAAGAAAAAAAGAAAAGCTCTCTGGAGATACACAGATGTATTTCCATGTGAATACATCTCTTTGTTTTTACTGGCTGGTTCTGCCCTATCAGCAGCCATTTAGATTATGCCCCTTTTACTGCTCTTAAAAACAGGTGCAGTGACCATCTTTCCTTTTCCCATAACACACACATGCACACATCTATCTCTGACTTTATATAGCTGTGCGAGTATCTCTGAAGGATAAATTTCTTGAGGTGGAAATGAAAGACCAAAGGCTATTCTGTGTTAAAATTTTTGAATTTCCATTTCTGTGAAAAAATGTATAAGGAACCTGTGACATCTTGAAAGCAGTATTACACTGCAGCCTTACCTCCAGCAATAAAGCTCCCTTATAGGTTAGGCAACAAATACAATTTCTTCATATTCAACAATCTCTTAAGCTTTCTCAGAGCATATCAATCATGTTGCAAACTTTAATTCCAAGGACAGTGAATAAGGCATAATTTATGTATGAGGCACCAATAGCATTTCCAAAATTATTCTGTTTTTTATTACATAACAGGATATTTTCTCCATTTGTTTTTCTTACTCTGTTCTGAAAGTGAAAATGATGGCAGCAAGGAAAATGAAATGAACAAAATGGGAAGGGGGTTAGAAAGCTATTTAGAAATTACTCCTATACATCAATGACAGCTAAAATTAAATTTAAAAACCACAATGGTGGGAGTCTAAAGTCCCAGAAAAAGTTCTTAGGATTGTTGCTGGATATATAACAAAGTGATTCCAAGAACTGAAATACGTTCTCTGTATTTTGTCAGCTTCGTGGAAGGCTGGAAAATTAAGTGGGCAGGGAAAAAAAGATCTAACCTAAGATTAAGAGCATTCAAAATATATAATTAAGGAAAATTTTAAAAAGAGGAGACAGAATTTTAAATACAAGTCTAAACAGTTAAATAGCTGATGGGAACTGCGGTGAGTCAGCACAGTCCCCCACCTAATTCTATTCAATTTTCAAGAGCATGAAACCCCTCTTCTTCATTTCATAGATAAGATCAGATAATCTTATGTTTTCCATGCTTTAACTGAACCTGAATGATGTTCTGACCTCTGGATCACCTTATCCAAAGCAGCCAAAAGTCACACTGGCCCTAGAAAAGCCTAATATTTTCAAACGTAATTGTTCTTTCTCTGACAGAGATGAGTTTTTCAAGAGAGACTAATTCAATGTTAAAATGTCTAAAGGAATTTTTTTTTAACCAGAAATCAAACAGGGAGAGACAAAGAACCTCCAGAGAAATAAAATAGGTCACACTTACTTTTTCAGATTATAATTTTTTTTTGCTTAAACACCAACAGAATGGAAAGAAAGAATGAAGGGAAGGAAGAGAGGGAGGAGGGCACCACTAGGAGAGGGGGAAATAAACAACGCAAAGACTGTGGACTCAAAATTTCAGACATTCAATCTAAGATTAATACACAGACACATACAATATTGAGAGAGATTATTAGAGCATATTTAGAAAAGGAGAATGGCTTTCTTTTGGCTGAATTCAGAGAAGTTCTGATTTCTAAGATAAGACGACCTGCTTTCGGACACTAGACTCTTTTACTGAAATATTGGAAATGTCCTAAAATCCATTTGAGCAATGCTGAGACATATCATGTATCAGGAGTATTTTATTGAATATCTTTCAAAAGCAGTGCATCTAATTAAACTTGACATCTGAGAAACAGCTGAGGGGGAAAAAAGCTGATCTAACTTTTTTAGGACAACATTACTACTCCAGCAAAATGTAAATCATTTTCTTTTTCTAAATAAAGTTTTTTCTTTTTTTAAATTAATCTCGGAGAGAGAAACATAAATTTGTTGTTCCACTTATTTATCCATCCACTGAATGCTTCTTGTATATGCCCTGACCAAGGATCGAACCTGTAACCTTGGCATATCAGTATGACACTCTAACCAACTGAACTACTTGGCCAATGTGTGAGTCATTTTCAAAGGTTCTTCAAGTCACACAACTCTGGCAAGAAGACACAGGAAAATGACCTAGACCAGAGGTCAGCAAATGTTTCCCACAATGGACTGGGTAGTAAATAGTTGAGTCTATGGGCTCTGTCACAACTATTCAACTCTGTAGTCACAATGCAAAAGTAGCCATGGACAATACCTAAAAGGGTGGGCATGACCTTGGTCCAATAAAATTGTATTCATAAACACTGAAATCTGAGTGTCACATGTCTTCTTTAGATATTTTTTCAACCACTTTAAAATGTGATAACCATTCCCAGTTCATGGGCTTACAAAAACAAGCAATGGGCCCGATTTGGTGCATGGGCCCTAGATTGCTAA
Organism: Anoura caudifer; assembly: GCA_004027475.1. Lineage (NCBI taxonomy): Eukaryota > Metazoa > Chordata > Mammalia > Chiroptera > Phyllostomidae > Anoura > Anoura caudifer. The sequence continues at coordinate 87,494 of PVKU01004775.1, forward strand.
TCCCTGATCCAGACAATTCAATCAATCAGAGAAGATTTAAACTATTTCACAAATTATCAGGCATTGCTACAGAAAGTCAAGAGTCAGTTGAGGAAGGAGGGGGCTTCATTTTCTATTACACAGAAAGTTATCCGAAGGCAGTTACTACTAAAATAATCTCAAAAGGGGAAACCAAAACACTAACAAAGAAAATTAAGTTTCTGACTCCACTGAAAGATCCCTGAGGAAAAACAAATTTCTAGTCCTATAGTCCATGAGTTTTTGATGTGGGAAACTAATTTTACATGATTTTATACAGGAAGAAAAGAAGCAGCAATTTAATATCAACTCAAGGGGAAGAATGGCAACAAGATGATTACAATCAGAGCAGAGAGAACTAACTGCAATCTCCAAACAGATAATGGATCCAAGGTCATAATATGGTGACTTCTGAAAGTGAAGCCAGTAAGTATCATCAAATAAAATTAGCTGTGTGCAAAAGTGACCTACCTGAAAAGATGATTTGTAAGCCTGTTGCTAATGAGGATGCCTCCAAAATCTCATCAGACACTAAAAAACAAATAATCTGAGATAAACTGAGTGCTAATTAATCATATCAATCTATGGCAATGTCATAACAGAAGGATGGAGGTCACCGTGGAGAAAGATAAGCCTCTGTCAGTGTTTCCCTGCAGGACCAGGCAGGCGAAGCTGCACCCATGAGGCCTGCTCTGTGAGCCCTTTTGCTGTGAGGAAAGATGGGTTCATCCAGCTACCTTGTTGAAGGAGGAAGCCTCCAGGGCAAACTCTGCACTTCTGGAATAGAATGGCTTCTCAGTCTCCTACTGAGAATCCATGCTCTGGCCAGGCCATCCCAGTGTCTCATCTGCTTTACAGTTATACCTGTCCTTGTAAATTAAGAAACTGGTCTTCATATGTATTATTAAGTTTCTGATTTTACTAAGCATAAGGATTCCCAAAAACCTCTTGATCATGAGCATAGGTGAACTGATTTAAAAATTTTGTGTAGCTCTCCCATGCAGTTTCTGCAAATGCACTGAGGATACCATAAAGGCTCACCTTGTTCAGCCACGAATGGCCCTTTTTACTTCCCGTGAGAAGTGAGTGGGGGAGTTGAGGGACTTTCGGCCAAGATGGAGGCGTAGGTAGACACACTGTGCCTCCTCGCGCAACCAAAAGAAGGACAACAATTTAAAAACAAAAAAATATCCAGAACTGACAGAAAATTAAACAGTATGGAAGTCCAACAACCAAGGAGTTAAAACAGACACATTCATCCAGACCAGTAGGAGGAGTGGCTGGTGGACCCAGTGAGGTGACAGATTGTGGAGTGGGGCACGCAAGACTGTAGCTCACAGACCGGGCGGTCCCACATTCACACACAGATAAACCAGGCAAAACAAAGGGGGAGCAGGAACTCCCAGCCTCATAGGAAAGTTCATTGGAGAGACCCACAGGGTCCTAGAATGTACACAAACCCACCCACACGAGAATCAGTACCAGACAGGCCCAATTTGCTTGTGGGAAGCAGGGGAAGTGACTAAAATCCGGCACAAAGCAGAGCAGGTGCTACTGTTCCCTCTCAGACCCCCACCCCACACACAGCATTACAACCCGGCGATGTGGGTTACCCCGCCCTGGTGAACACATAAGGCTCCAGCCCTTACTATGTAACAGGCACGTCAAGACCAAAAAAAAAAAAAAAAAAAAAAAAAAAAAAAAAAAAAAAAAAAAAAAAAAAAAAAAAAAAAAAAAAAAAAAAAAAAAAAAAAAAAAAAAAAAAAAAAAAAAAAAAAAAAAAAAAAAAAAAAAAAAAAAAAAAAAAAAAAAAGGCACAAATGAAAGAACAGATCAAAGCTCCAGAAAAAATACAACTAAGCGATGAAGAGGTAGCCAACCTATCAGGTGCACAGTTCAAAACACTAATAATCAGGATGCTCACAGAATTGGTTAAATTTGGTCGCAAATTAGATGAAAAAAATGAAGGCTATGCTAAGTGATATAAAGGAAAATGTATAGGAAATCAATAGTGATGGGAAGGAAACTGGGACTCAAATCAATGGAGTGGACCAGAAGGAAGAAATATCCAATCAGAAAAGAACGAAGAAACAAGAATTCAAAAAAATGAGGAGAGGTTTAGGAAACTCCAGGACATCTTTAAACATCCGAATTATAGGGGTACCAGAAGAGGAAGAGCAACAAACTGAAAACTTATTTGAACAAATAATGAAGAAGAACTTCCCCAATCTGGCAAAGGAAACAGACTTCCAGGAAGTCCAGGAAGCTCAGAGAGTCCCAAAGAAGTTGGACCCAAGAAGGAACACACCAAGGCACATCATCATTACATTACCCAAGATTAAAATGAAGGAGAGAATCCTAGAAGCAGCAAGAGAAAAGAAGACAGTTACCTACAAAGGAGTTCCCAGCAGACTGTCAGCTAATTTCTCAAAAGAGACCATGCAGGCAAGAAGGGACTGGAAAGAAGTATTCCAAGTCATGAAAGGCAAGGACCTACCTCTAAGATGACTCTATCCAGCAAAGCTATCATTTAGAATGGAAGGGCAGATAAAGTGCATCCCAGATAAGGTCAAGTTAAAGGAGTTAATCATCACCAAGCCCTTATTATGTGAAATGTTAAAGGGATTTATCTAAGAAAAAGAAGATAAAAATATATTGTACAGTAAAATGACAGCAAACTCACAATTATTAACAACCACACCTAAAACAAAAAGAAAAACCAACTAAGCAAACAGCTAGAACAGGAACAGAACCACAGAAATGGAGATCCCATGGAGGGTTAGCAACAGGGGAATGGGAGGGGGAGAGAGGCAGGAAAAGGTACAGAGAATAAGTAGCACAGATGGTAGGTAGAAAATAGACAGGGGGAGGGTAAGAATAGTATGGGAAGTGTAGAAGCCAAAGAACTTACATGTATGAACCATGAACATTAACTAAAGGGGGGGAATGTGGGTGGGAGGGGTATGCAGGGTGGAGGGGAATGAAGGGGGGAAAATGGGACAACTGTAAGAGCATAATCAATAAAATATATTTTAAAAAAAAGAAGTGAGTAAAGGTGAGAACACTGGGCTCTGGAGGTGGACTGCCTGCTTTGAACAAATCCCTGTTCCATCACTTTCTAACTAAGACTTCTTAACCATCCTGAGCTCAGTTTTTTTACCCTGTAAAATAGGGATGAAGAAGGGGTACACCTTGAAGAGTTGCTTGGAGGATTATAAAGAGCTCATAAAGAGCTTGGCACAATGCTTGGCACCTAAAAAGCACCTGACAAATGGTGGCTCTTTTTTGTTACTACCACTGATTACTATTTTTTAGTAACTATAACAACAATGATAAACTATTTTGCTAAATCCACTGACTCCAGTAATATACCAGTAGCTGATCTTCACTAACTGCAGTTTTTCCTCTTTATCCAAAGCTCTGGAGAGCATTTTCCTTTCTTAGGGCACAATGTTAATTCCAATTCAAGATCCCAAACAATTTCTTCACAAGCTATTCAATCAAAGTGCAGAGCTGTTCCACTTTCAACAACCACCACTTTGATCACACAAGCATATCTGCTCAGTATCATTTCCAACTTCTGACCTGGCTCATAAATCATGACAACTGCCTCAAACTTTCCTACCCTTCTTCCTACCAAATGTCTCCTTTCTCTTCTATTATTATAAAATAAGATCTCTCCAACATTATGGCAAGTGTACCAGCTACCAACTCCTTTGTAAGATTTTAACATCCCTTTACAAATGGCAGGTAAATAAATGAGAGAGCCATCAGGGAAATGCAAATTAAAACCACATTGAGATGTCACTTCCCAACCTCTAGAATGATGACAATAAAGAAAAAGACAGATAATAAATGTTGGCAAAGATGTAGAGAAACTGGAACTCTCTTACACTGCTGGTGGGAACATAAAATGGTGTAGTACCTTTGGAAATCAGCCTAGAAAGTCCTCAAAAGTTAAACATGGAGTTACCATATGACCCAGCCATCCCAATCCTAGGTAAATACACAAGAAAACTGAAATCTTATGTCCACACAATAACAACATGACTATTCACAGCAGCATATTCCTAACAGCCAGTAAGTAGTGGCAACCACAATATCCATCAACAGAGAATTGATAAACAAAATGTGGTACATCCATACAATGTAACATCTTTTGGCAATAAAATGGAATGAAGTACTGATTCATGCTATAATATGCATGAGCCTTGAAAACATTACACTAAGTGAGAGAAGCCAGACACAAAAGCCACATATTGTATGATTCCATTTCTATAATCAGAATAGGCAAATTTAAAGAGACAGAAAGGAGACTGGTGGTTGCCAGGGGTTGGAGAGGTTGGGAGGTAATGAGAAGCAACTATTAATGGACATGAAGTTTCTTTTGGGGGTGATAAAAATGTTTATCAAATTGACTGTGGTGATGAATATATTAAAATGTACACATGAAATAGGTGAGTTGTATGGTATGTAACTTTTATCTTCATAAGGTTGCTATGCAGTACGTAAAAGATAAATGTTCTCCAAACGAATGACCTGGAGAGAAGGGTGGAATCCCTGGATCAGCAAGAAGCATAGTAGCAAGTCAGCCAACTCATGAAAATGGGTTGAAGTAGTCCCTCAAAACCATGGACTGCAAATCTATATTTAAAAGCCACTCAAACCAAACATCTATTAGCTTTTCATGTGATTTCAAAATATTTTCATGACCCAAGTTACAGACCATATAAAATAGTATCTTACAAATTTATATCTAAAGTTTTTGAGTTTTGGGTTGGGTTTTTTTTTTTTGTAGTCTGGGTAATTCCTATATCAGATCTTGTATTATATAAGCTACAGAGTTAGTCATACCTATTAAATTTAATTCATTTATTTATTTGACAAATGTTTATCATATGCCTACTACGTGCCAGGCAGTTTCCTGGGTGTCAGGGATGCAAAGGGACTGAGATGCAAGCCCTTGTCTCGAGGAACCCATTGCAGAGTGAGCTAAGACTTATAATGCAGAATTAGGAGAACAGGTGTGTGGATGCTAATGAATAAGCACCTAATAAATATGTTTCAGTGCAGATGACACAAAATATTTACAGTGCAGTGAACATTAATGCTGTAGTGACTAGCCCTCCTGAAGAGTGGCCTACCTGTTGACATGCTCCTCCCAGTCCTCTGGTGGGGGAGGGGCATCTGCATCAGTCCTGGCGAAAATGACATGTCTTTCACACTCGTTCATCACACTGCGTGCCTTCTGATTGTCGTAGAGTGGCACAGGGGTTGATGTGACTGTCTCCACATCTATTGGGACATCTGATTCACTGTAAAGAGGTGAGAAGATAAGACCAGGACACAAGTACTTTACACAACACAGGTGTTAAACAATCATCTAGTTGCCAAAAATGCCTCTTTAATATAACCGGCTTTAAAGTATTCACAAGCACATTAAACCCACAAGAAAATTATGATCTAAAGTCATCTTTCCAACACTTGTTGTGACCTCTGCCCTCTGACACACTCTTATATGCTAGGGGACACAAAGTCATTTTGGAATGACTGTATGCAACAAATGAAAAATGACTGTTTTTTAAAAAGACAAACATATTCCATAAGCAAATAGTTAGACTGCCTATCTATAATTTCCAATACAACAGGTATAGGCCACATGAAATTAATTAAATTAAGAAAAATTAGGATTAAAAATTCAGTTCCTCAGTCACACTAGCCACCTTTCAAGTGTACAACAGGCATACGTGACTGGTGGCTACCATACTGGATGCACAGGTATAGAGCATTTCTGTCACTGTAGAGAGTTCTGTTGGACAATACTGATCCTGAGTTTTAAGTATTCATACAAACTTTCCCTGTCACTAGCAAGTCAACTGGTAGTTAATTATAAAGCTTCTGATTATCTAAGACAGATTGCATAGAATGTAGACACCTTAGTTATTTAACTCACTATGAAAAGAGCCTAGAACAGAAACAAATAGAAATGGACATCTGAAGGATCTTTCATATTTTAAAGTCTTAAGAAAATCCTAGTGCCATAAGGATACTGCACCAACTGTCACCCGAAATACTATGATAATCAAACTGGTCTACTGGTTGTCTAACATAATATCATTTTAACTTTCTGACCTCAGTGATTTTATTGCAACTATTCCCATTCCCAATGTCTGGAATAATGATATCATTCTGAAATGAAGTGAAATCATATGTAGCTAGATTGGGTGGTGGGTGAAAAAGCTGATTATCTTCTCTGGACCAGACACTGGGTGAGGCACTTAGACCTGTGCACCTAAAAGAGAACTCTCGATTTCATCATTCTAACATATCTTCCCCAATTCACAGCACCAACCAGCTGCTCATGCCAGAAATCTAAGTCATCCTAGTTTCACCTATCCCTTACTCCCAGGCCCTTTCTAATTCACTGCAGCAGGTCCTGTTGACTCTACCTACAAAATATATCTCAAGGCCATGCATTTTTCTCCATTTGTACCATTCCCATCCCTAGGCAAGTTATCATGATCTCTGGCCCCCACGATAACCTGGCCCCCCAGCAGGTATTCTCTATTCCATTCCCATACTATAATCTATTCAACAAAAATTCAAAGCAATCTTTTAAAAATGTAAATCCAATCTCTAGCTTAAAATCTTCCAATGATTTCTCATGACTCTTAGAATCAAATTCTTATATGAAGCCTCACCAAATTCTCTCCTAGCTCCCACTTACATCCCCATCACAACCATACCCTAGATACAATAGACTAAAATAAGTTTATAAAACATGCCAAACTCCCACTTCTGAGGCCCACAAATGGAGACGGTTTATAAGAGGAAATAATTTCCTAAGGACTGTCTGCAGACTCTCACATTTAAAAAATGTGAGATACAAACACAGGAGTTTCAATATTAGCAAGAAGCTATTACATAACTAGAGAAAAAGATCTCAAATTCTGTATTTAAGGAGCTCATCAGTTATGCCCTAGGCCAGAGGCATCAGAATTACGATGGATAATTTCCTAAAGTCAGAAGGCAACAAAATGCTGCCCTTAAGAAATGAAATAAAAACCACTATTTTGTATGTGTTTAAAATAATGCGTATCACGGTACCTCTAGTTCATTAAGGCTTAATGGGGGTTCTAAGAAACAAAATATAAGATCTCAATTACCCAACAAACCTATATCCCGTGCTAGAGGAAAGATTAAACATTAGGTCATATTAAAACAAACAAACAAACAAAAAGCCTCTTCCCCAAAGCAGTTTATAAAAATTACATAAGGGTTTGATTTGGTCATCAAAATAGAATATATCAACAAATCTTGAAATATAAGTAATTGTAACACCTTAAGGCTTGAAAGAATTGCTAAACAGTTTTATTTAAGCCCAATGTAATTTTATCACCTATTACATACTAAATTTATTAAAATAAAATCCTTACCCTATAATGTAGGCTGACTGAAAATACAATCAGACCTAAGAAGGGTTTAGATCACCCATGGGTGAGTTCTGAAACAAGCTAAGGCAGAAGGAAAGAAAGGTCTTGTGGATATGCTCCTGATCTTTGCAGGTAAAGCCAGTAAAAGGTTATTGTTGCCAGTGTTTGAGCAAGCCAGAACACTAGTCTTAACCTGTATGGCAGTTTTTAAGTCAACTCTTCAGTGTTTTTCTTCACCAGTTAAACAATCCTCTTCCATTTCCTCTTTCCATACAAGTCCTCATTACCTAAATGGAATAGTTTGCTTTCTTTTGAACATCCTTCCTTTCCTAACTTGTCAGATGTCTTGAATGTAGATGTCCATATAGGCCTGATATCCTCACGCTGCTTACCAGAGATGCCCCAAGTAAACATCTAAGCCACCCAACCCCGTCCCACCCCCACACAATCCTCCATAGTCAAGTCATCTGGAATCCCCACCATCTAACCACTGCCCAGTTAGGGCAATCACAGCCCTTAGGAGGGGAGCCCAAACTCACATGGTACTTTCATGCTGCCTTCGGGGAGTAACAAAGAGCATGCGGGTGGGCCGGGCACTACTGGCATCTGGGTGGGCACTCCATGGCTTGGCATAGCTATGATCCAGAAAAACCAGATCCAGCTCCCGTTCATGCACTGAAAGCTGGAAGAGTAGTGAGGTGCCCATGCGCCGTGCTGAAGTCTGGAAGTCCCTCTCCACACCCCGGTGGGCCATGTCACTGGTGGGGCAGCAAGTCAGAGAACAGGTAGCTGCATGCTAGTTACCTGCAGTGGGAAGTTTGCAATTCAAATACTCTAAATTTCTTCCAACGTCAAACATCTCATGCTTCTTACTTTTGTGACCTTTCTATCATTCACAATTGAAACTCCATTACACTAAACATCCTCACCCACCGCAGGGAGGGTTCCTGAAATCTGACCACCCTCCAAAAAGGTTCTGGCACCATGAGTTCCTTCATACTCAATCTCTACAAAATTCGTTCACCAGAGAGCTGAATGACACCCGTGGCCGCAAAGGCCTCCCTCAGACAGATACTAACTTGCTTGGCCGGCGCCTCGATTTCGTACGTGGGCCAGGAGGCTTTTGGCGAACAACAGTTATCACAAGTTTTAATTCTTCTCAAGCTAAAAAAGGATCTCTACTGCTGCTCACCATTCCCTGAAGCTTCAGAGGGTTCGCAGTAGCGGCGGGGCAACACAGGCCTATAGGAGGCCCTTTAAGTCTCTAGTTTGATTTTAAATGAAGTTTTGCACCGACTTCATAACAGTCTGAAGTTCTCAAACATACAAATGAGGGATCCTTCTCGAACCGGTAGCAAAATACCACCCCAGGAGGACCTCTTCCTTATCCGGGGTGGGCGGTCTCCACAAACGGCCCGGGATCCCCACCACCCCTGGGGGTCTCGCCGCCGGACCTCCAATCTGCCCCATCCAGTAGGCGGGGCTTATTGTTCGCACGCTACAGAAGGCGCCAGTTCAAGGAGGGGGAAGGGATGAAGCGACTTGGCTAAAGTCCCCGAGAGTTCGCAACCAAGAGGCGCCGCCTCACACCCGCCGCCCGCCTGTCCGCCTTCACGCCTGGCCCGGAATCCCGGTGTCCACGTACGGGGCGGCCAGAGCTCCAGCCCCTAGTCCCTGAATGCCGGTGAGCCCGGATGCCCTCGCTGAGCATGCCTCCAACCCCTCCCCGCCCCAGGCCGCGACCCCCCAGGCCCGCCACCCCAGCAGGCCTACCCTCCCTTACCCACAATCCGCCGGCCGCGCGCTCTGCCCGGACGGACTCCAGGGCGCGTGCGCGTTAACGCCCCCACGGCCGTTTCTCAGGGCTCCAAACAAAATGCGGAAGCAGTCAACAGCCTGGGAAGGAAGGGGTGGGAAGCGGTGGGAAGCGGTAAAACCCGGAGTGGATTACCCTGCGCCACAGGCGGGAATCGGAGAGTCGGAAATGCGCCGATCTTGGAGGCGGGTGAGCATGGAGTCCGGGATCCCCCTCCTGCATTTTCAGCGAGAGGACGAGGGCCAAGGAGGAGGCTGGCTCCTGCAGCGCCAGCCTTGCTGTCCGCACCCCGTTCGTTGTTCCTTCGCCCTCCACCTCTGCCAAAACCCTGAATGGGCTTGTCGGGAATTTTACTCCTAAGAAACAACCACAATAAAAATAAATCGGAAAAGTTCTTGTGAGCCTGAAACTGCTCTAAAAAATAGCCTATTAAAAATAAAAGGCCCTAACTGGTGTGGCTGAGTTGGTTGGGCACCGTCCCACAAAACAAAAGGTCACCGGTTTGATTCCTGATCAGGTCACATGCCTGGGGATACTGGTTCCGCCTGGTGGAGGCACCTATGAGAGGCAACAGATCGATTTTTCTCTCCTCTTTTACCCTTCCTTCCCCTCACTCTAAAAAATAAATAAATTCAATCTTTTAAAAAAATAAAGAAAAGAAACATTTATCCAGAGTGCTGTTGAAACAGGATAATAATGATACCTGGAAAGAACACAAATAGACTTTAATGGTAATTACCATGAAAGACCTTAGAGTCTTCCAGAAGAAGAAAGATTTCCTGATGAGGGGATTGGGGTGGTCATGAAAAGGAAGTCACTGGAGGCTGGGCTTGGTAGGACCAGGCCATTGCAGAGGGACTGGGAAGGTTGTTGAGGCCCATGTAGAGTTACAAATGGACCAGATACTACCTAACACCATGTCTTTGGCCTTCATATTACTTTCTTAAAATTATTTATCTACAAACATTTTAAATTCGGGAGGTTTCATGTAAACATCCAAACTTCCAATTCTCTTGAAAAATTGGAGTCTGTGGTAGCACTGGACTCACCTTCTGGTGTGACAGGCATGGGGTCTGCATATGACTTCCCTCCCTGCAGGCTCACTGGGCCCTGTGGCCCCTAGGGGATTTGATTCATCACCCACGGCTGCACACATACACACTTTCACACAACATCCCTGGGCTAGAATTAAATGCAGATGTCCCTGGGATGGCAAACACCATCAGCAGTTAAGTCCATCATTTTAGGGTGATTAGCGGATTGGTTCATCTTGGTCACCCAACTGGGGCAGGAGTGAAACTCCTGACTTGTAATACGGATGGAGCTAGGGTGAAGAATCTAGCCCAAAGGAAGAGACACAGTGCCCCTGAGAGCTTGTGCAATGCCACAGGGAGTCCTGAGTGTCTAGAGGAAAGATTAGGGGTGAGAGTCCGGTTAGGCAGTGTAGACAAAGGAGGCAAATTGTCTCTTTACCACTCTAGACTATTTGGAATATGACAGAAAGTCTTATATATAGTGGGGATGTTAAAACTGTAGTGCTTGTCCTGAAGTTTTTCTTTACCTCTGCCCATGGCAGACATGATTAATTAATAATAGCCCACTTTCCCTCTGAACCCACATGCAACTTCACAATCATTTACTCCATCCAAGACATCCAATAGATTAGAGTTGGCCATCTCTTCTCCACATCACCTCTCTTTACTCTGATATCCTGCAAGGTACATTTGGCCTTCATTTATTCACAAATACTTCTTTTTTTAGTATATTTTATTGTTATGCTATTACAGTTGTCCCATTTTTTTTCCTCTCCTTTATTCCTCTCTGTCCTGCACCCCCCCTACCACCAGCATTTCCCCACCTTAGTTCATGCCCATGGGCCATACATATAAGTTCCTTGGCTTCTACATTTCCTATACTATTCTGAACCTCTCCCTGTCTATTTTGTACCTACCAATTATGCTTCTTATTCCCTGTACCTTATACCCCATTCTCCCCACTCCATCTCCCCACTGATAACCTTCCATGTGATCTCTATTTCTGTAATTCTGTTCCTGTTCTAATGTTTGTTTAGTTTGTTTTTGTTTGGGGGATTTTTTTTTAGGTTCTGTTGTTGATAGTTGTGACTTCGTTGACATTTTACTCTTACATCATCTTCTTTTTCTTGGATAAGTCCCTTTAACATTTCATATAATAAGGGCTTGGTGATGATAAACACCTTTAACCTGACCTTATCTGGGAAGCACTTTATCTGCCCTTCCACTCTAAATGATAGCTTTACTGAATAGAGTAATCTTGGATGTAGGTCCTCGCATTTCATGACTTGGAATACTTCTTTCCAGCCCCTTCTTGCCTGTAAGGTTTCTTTTGAGAAATCAGCTCATAGTCTAATGAGAACTCCTTTGTAGGTAGCTGTCTCCTTTTCTCTTGTTGCTTTTAAGATTCTCTCCTTATCTTTAATATTGGGTAATTTAATTATAGTGTGCCTTGCTGTGTTCCTCTTGGGTCCAACTTCTTTGGGACTCTCTGAGCTTCCTAGACTTCCTAGAAATCTATTTCCTTTGCCACATTGGGAAAGTTCTCCTTCATTATTTGTTCAACTAAGTTTTCAATTTCTTGCTCTTCCTTTTCTCCTTCTGGCACCCCTATGATTCGAATGTTTTTACATTTAAAGTTGTCCCGGAGGTTCCTAAGCCTCTCCTCATTTTTTTTAAATTCCTGTTTTTTCATTCTATTCTGGTTGAATGTCTATTTCTTCTTTTTGTTTCAGATCGTTGATTTGAGTCCCAGTTTCCTTCCCTTCACTCTTGGTTCCTTCTATATTTTTCTTTATTTCACTTTGCATAGCCTTCACTTCTTCCTCTATTTTGCGACCGTACTCAACCATTTCTGTGAGCGTCCTGATTACTAGTGTTTTGAACTGTGCATCTGATAGGTTGGCTATTTCCTCATCACTTAGTTGTTTTTCTGGATTTTTGATCTGTTCTTTTTTTCATTTTATTTTTTTAATATATTTTATTGATTGTGCTCTTGCAGTTGTCCCATTTTCCCCCCTTCACTCCCCTCGACCCTGCACATCCTCTCTCACCCACATTCCCCACCTTTAGTTCATGTCCATGTGTCATACTTACAAGTTCTTTAGCTTCTACGTTTCCCATACTATTCTTACCCTCCCCCTGTCTATTTTCTACCTACCATCTACGCTACTTATTCTCTGTACCTTTCTCCCCCTCTCCTCCTCCCACTCCTCTGTTGATAACCCTCCATGGGATCTCCATTTCTGTGGTTCTGTTCCTGTTCTAGCTGTTTGCTTAGTTGGTTTTTCTTTTTGTTTTAGGTGTGGTTGTTAATAATTGTGAGTTTGCTATCATTTTACTGTACATGTTTTTTATCTTCTTTTTCTTAGATAAGTCTCTTTAACATTTCATATAATAAGGGCTTGGTGATGATGAACTCCTTTAACTTGACTTTATCTGAGAAGCACTTTATCTGCCCTTCCATTCTAAATGAAAGCTTTGCTGGATAGAGCAATCTTGGATTCAGGTCCTTGCCTTTCATGACTTGGAATACTTCTTTCCAGCCCCTTCTTGCCTGCATGGTCTCTTTTGAGAAATCAGCTGACAGTCTGATGGGAACTCCTTTGTGGGTAACTGTCTCCTTATCTCTTGCTGCTTCCAGGATTCTCTCCTTCATTTTAATCTTGGCCAATGTAATGATGATGTGCCTTGGTGTGTTCCTCCTTGGGTCCAACTTCTTTGGGACTCTCTGAGCTTCCTGGACTTCCTAGAAGTCCATTTCCTTTGCCAGATTGGGGAAGTTCTCCTTCATTATTTGTTGAAATAACTTTTCCACTTGTTGCTCTTCCTCTTCTTCTTCTGGTATCCCTATAATTCCAATGTTGGAATGTTTAAAGGTGTCCTGGAGGTTCCTAAGATTCTCCTCATTTTTTTGAATTCATGATTCTTCATTCTTCTGTTTGGTTGTTTCTTCCTTCTGGTCCACTTCATTGATTTGAGTCTCAGTTTCCTTCGCATCACTATTGGTTCCCTGTACGTTTTCCTTTATTTCACTTAGTGTAGCCTTTATTTTTTCATCTAATTTGAGACCAAATTCAACCAATTCTCTGTGCATCCCGATCACCACTGCTTTGAACTGTACATCTGATAGGTTGGCTACCTCTTCATCACTTAGTTGTATTTGTTCTGGAGCTTTGATCTGTTCTTTCATTTGGGCCATTTTTTTTTTTTTTTGTCTTGGTGCACCTGTTACATAGTGAGGGGTGGGAGCCTTACATGTTCACTAGGGTGGGGCAACCCAGGTAGCTGAGTTGTGATGCTGTTTGAGGGGGAGGGGTCTGAGAAGGAACAATGGCTCTTGCTCCACTCTCTGCTGGATTTCAGTCCCTTCCATCACTTCCCCAAGCAAACTGGGCCTTTCTGGTGCTGATTCTCATTTGGGTGGGCTTGTTTACATTCTAGGACCCCATGGATATCTCCAACGAATTCTCCTGTGAGGCTTGGAGTCTCTCCCAGCACCTCAACCCCTACAGGTGTTTTCAATCGGTGTTTTGAGGCTTTATTTCCCAGAGCTGGAGCCCCAGGGTTGCACACTCTGTCTCGCTCTCAAGTTTCACCTGGTTTATCTGCAAGCAAATGTGGAACCGCCCAGTGAGCCAGCCACCTTGTGTGCTGCGTCCCTCCCCAACCTCACTGGGTCCATCCACTGCTGCCTTGCGTGTCCGGGGTCCACCAGCTATGACTTTTTTTTTTCCCCACGACCCTTCTCTACCTGGCCACCCAACTCCACCCCTCCTACGAGTTTAGATGAATGTGTCTACTTTAACTCCTTGGTTGTCGGACTTCTGTATAGTTCAGTTTTCTTTCAGTACTGGTTTTTTTTTTTGTTTGTTTGTTTCTAAATGTTTTTTGTCCTTATTTTGGTTGTGTGAGGAGGCACAGTGTGTCTACCTACACCTCCATCTTGGCCGAAGTCCTGATCTCTTCTTTCATTTGTGCCATATTTCTTTGTCCCAGTTAGTCTGTTACATTATAAAGGGGGAGCCTTAAGTATTCACTAAGGCAGTGGAAACCCATGTTGCTGCATAGTGGTGCTGTATGTGAGGGAGGGGTCAGAGAGGGAACACCACCACTTGCTTGGCGCTTGCCAGCTTTCAGTCACTTCCCTGCTACCCACAAGCACATTGGGCCCTTCTGGTGCCGATTCCCAAGTGGATTGATGTGTTGCCACCCTTCAAGGCCAAGCAGGTTCATGATATTCATGCAGATTGAAAAATTTTCACAGAGCCATTGGGATGTCTGGCATGCCTTTATTCATGGTGGGCAAGCCACGCACACTGCAAGCTGCATGTCTATCTGCATACCTCATGTCATAGCCCCTGCTCCCCAGCATGGCACCCATCATGGCACCTGTCCCCTTGTGCTTCTCTCATTGTCATCGCCCCAGCAGGGAGTCCCTACCTGTTTAAGTACTAGGGGGGAACAAAGCTGGAAAACTGCCAGAACATTGTGTAACATAACACAATTCTGCGCATGCGAGCTCACTTCATGTTATGGGAACAGTTTATCAGGCCCAGGTCTCAAGGTTATGAGAACACTATCTATCAGGCCCCTCCAAGGCTATGGGAACACTGCTCCCCTTAGTTACCCAGACAGCTGGATGAGAAAGCCAGACTGCCTCCACTTACCCTACAATGGGTTTGTGTACATTTTATGACCCTGTGGGTCTCTCCAAAGAACTCTCCTGTGAGGCTGGGAGTTTCTCCCACTACTGCAACCCCCACAGGTTTTTAACAGCCACAGGTTTTGAGGCTTTATTTCCCTATGCTGGAACCCTGGGTTGTGTAGTCTGTTTACCTTCCCAGTTGTTCCTCCCCGTTTTTCCACATGTGTATGTGGGACTGCCCACTCCTCCAGCCACCGCCTTGCTGCTCCTCCTGTCTGCCCTGGCTGCCTGTCTTGCCCCTCTTACTGGTCTGGATGAATGTTTCTTCTTTAACTCCTTGGTTGTCAGACTTCCATACAGTTCGATTTTCTGGAAAGTTCTGATTGTTTTTTGTTTTTAAATTTGTTATTTTCCTTCTTTTGGTGCTGCAAGGAGGCAAAGTATATCTACCTACACCTTCATCTTGGTAGAAGTCTATTCACAAATATTTCTTAAATTCCTACTATGGGGTAAATACTATGCTAGGTGCTGAGGATATAGCACTGACAAAGCATACTTCTTTATAATCTACATAAACAATTGTTTAATTTATAATTGTGATCATAAGGTCTAATATTTAGAGAACATCAAATAAGGTCTAAATGACATAAATTATTTACTTCATTTAACCCTTTCAACTACTATGTTCTATTATAGTCATGTCCAGAGATGTAAAGTATCTTGCCCAAGGTCACACAGCTAGTTTATATCAAAGGCAGAACTGGTATCCAGGCAATGTGGCTACAGAACCTGGACATTTAATCCCTGGCAACTCTAATTGCAATAAGGAAAAGTGCAAGGTGATGAGAATGAGCAGAATAGTAATCTAGCCTTGGCTTAGGTGGTGGGGAAGGTGTCCCTGTGAAGGTGACATTGAAGCTGAAACCAAAAGAGGAGTATGAAGTAACAAAGTAGAAATTGGGAGAGAAGCTCTTCAGGAGAAGGAATAACAAAAACAAAGACTCTGAGGTAGAGAGGAACTTGATAACATCAAAAAAAGAGAGGGGGTAAGAAAAGTGTAGCTAGGTAGCAGTGGTCAGTGAATGGAACAGTGGAGAGAGATGAAGTTGGAGAGACAGACTTAGGACAGAGCCTGCAGGACCCTGGATGTCCCAGGAAGAATTTTGGTACTGGCCCTGGCTGGGTAGCTCAGTTGGTTAGAGCACATCCTGATACCACAAGGTTGTGGGTTTGATTCCTAGTCAGGGCACAAACAAGGATCAACCAATGAATGCACAAGTAAGTGGAACAACAAATCAGTGTTTCCTTCTCTCTCTCTAAAATCAATAATAATTAATTTAAAAAAATTTGGTACTGACCATAGACTGTTTTGTGTTAACTTTTCTCTTTCTTTTGTAAAGAGAGCATAAATCCTCAAAGTCATAGATTCTTTGTATCCTTCACAGTACATAGCTTAGGACATAGCGGATGGTTTCTGTTTTCATTGATTGTTGATTGATTGACTGGTTGATACCAACATGAGACATAGTTCAAGATGAAAAATATATTTTTTAATTTTTTAATATATTTTATTGATTATGCTATTACAATTGTCCAATTCCCCCCCTTTATTCCCCCCTGCCCTGCACATCCCCTCCCACCCTCATTCCCCCCTTTAGTTCATGTTCATGGGTTGTGCATATAAGTTCTTTGGCTTCTACATTTCCTATACCACTCTTAACCTCCCCCTATCTATTTTCTGCCTACCGTTTATGCTACTTATTCCCTGTACCTTTCCCCCTCTCTTCCCCTCCCACTCCCCCACCGATAACCCTCTATGTGATCTCCATTTCTGTGATTCTGTTCCTCTTCTATTGTTTGCTTAGTTTGTTTTTGTTTTTGTTTTTATTTTAGATTCAGTTGATAATAGCTGTGAGTTTGTTGTCATTTTACTGTTCATATTTTGTATCTTCTTTTTCTTAGATAAGTCCTTTTAACATTTCATATAAGAGCTGGGTGATGATGAACTCCTTTAACTTGACCTTATCTGGGATGCACTTTATCTACCCTTCCACTCTAAATGATAGCTTTGCTGGACAGAGTCATCTTGGATGTAGGTCCTTGCCTTTCATGACTTGGAATACTTCTTTCCAGCCCCTTCTTGCCTGTAAGGTCTCTTTTAAGAAATCAGCTCATAGTCTCATGGGAACTCCTTTGTAGGTAACTATCTCTTTTTCTCTTGCTGCTTTTAAGATTCTCTCTTTATCTTTAATCCTGACTAATTTAATTATGATGTGCCTTGGAGTGTTCCTCCTTGGATCCAACTTCTTTGGGACTCTCAGAGCTTCCTGGACTTCCTAGAAGTCTATTTCCTTTGCCAGATTGGGGAAGTTCTCCTTCATTATTTGTTCAACTAAGTTTTCAATTTCTTGCTCTTCCTCTCCTCCTTCTGGCACCCCTATGATTCAGATGTTGGAACATTTAAAGATGTCCTGGAGTTTCCTAAGCTTCTCCTCATTTTTTTTTTTTTGAATTCTTGTGTCTTCATTCTGTTCTGGTTGAATGTTTTCTTCCTTCCGCTCCAAACCATTGATTTGAGTCCTGGTTTCACTGTCAGTTCCCCGTACATTTTCCTTTATTTCACTTAATGTGGCCTTCATTTTTCATCTAATTTGCAACCAAACTCAACCAATTCTGTGAGCACGCTGATTACCAGTGTTTTGAACTGTGCATGTGATAGGTTGGCTATCTCTTCATCTCTAAGTTGCATTTTTTTCTGGAGCTTTGATCTGTTCTTTCAAATTGGGCCCTTCTGGTGCTGATTCTCATGTGGGTGGGTTTGTGTACATTCTAGGACCCTGTGGGTCTCTCCAAAGAACTCTCCTGTAAGGCTGAGAGTTTCTCCCACTGCTGACTCAACCCCCACAGGTGTTTTGAGGCTTTATTTCCCTGTGC
The DNA here is from genome assembly GCA_004027475.1 of Anoura caudifer. Lineage (NCBI taxonomy): Eukaryota > Metazoa > Chordata > Mammalia > Chiroptera > Phyllostomidae > Anoura > Anoura caudifer. The sequence continues at coordinate 105,374 of PVKU01004775.1, forward strand.
TGGAAACTTGGGTTGTGTGGTCTGTCTCACTCTCCAGTTGTTCCTCCTGGTTTATCGCATGTGAATGTGGGACCACCCAGTCCGAAAGCCGCTGCCTTGCTTCGAGTTCTCCCTACCCGGCTTCCCATCTCCGCCCCTCCTACCCTTCTGAATGAATGTTTCTTCTTTAACTCCTTGGTTGTTGGACTTTTATTCAGTTTGACTTTTTTCTGTCAGTTCTGATTGTTCTTTGTTTTAAAATTTGTTGTTGTCCTTCATTTGATTCTGCGAGGAGGCAAAGTCTATCTCTACCTATGCCTCCATCTTGGCTGGAAGTAAGATGAAAAATAAATCTTTACAGCTTCATGCCCACTAAGATGGCGAAAAAGTCAACAGTAACAACAATAAATGATAAAAAATTGTTGACAAGTATGTGGAGAAATTAAAATCTTCATATGTTTTTGGTTGGATTGTAAATCATGAAGCCACTTTGGAAAACAGTCTGGCAGTGCCTCAAAAGTTAAACATAGAGTTACCATATGTCCCAGCAATTTCACTCTTAGGTATGTGCTCAAGATAATTGAAAACATATGTCCAAGTGTCCAATACAAATGTTCAGAGCAGCATTATTCATAATAACCAAAAAGTGTTAACCTAAGTGTCCATCAGCTGATGAATGGATAAATAAAATGTGGTACATTTATACAATAGATTTATTAAGCTATAAAAAGGAATGAAGCTGGTATATGTTACAACATGGATGAAGCTTGAAAATATTACACTAAGTGAAGGGAGCCTGTCAGAAGGACCATATATTATATGATTCCATGTATATGAAATGTCCAGAATCAGCAAATCTATAGAGACAAAAAAGGGATTCATGATTTCTATGGGCTATGGGAAGGGAGAAATGAAGAGTGATTGCTAATGGATATGAGGTTTCTTTTAAGCATGATGAAATGTTCTGGAATTAGTGGTAATAGTTGCACAACCTTGTGAACATACTAAAAACCTGAATTATATAGTTTAAAAGGCAGAATTTATGGAATCTGAATTATAGTTCAGTAATGCTGCTATTTTTTTAAAGGCTTTATTATTTTGAGCCACTGAGATTTTGGGTTTGTTTGTTAACTCAGCATAAGGAAGTCCATCCTGACTGCTACATCAATCATATTATCCAGCCAGATTATCAATCAAGTGCAAGGGCAGAATGAAGACTTATAAAGACCATCAAAGGCTCAAATAGTTTCATCAATTCATATGCATTTTTAAACGTGCATTAATTTCTGTAGTAATTACTGGATAAGATATAGCATATAATGTTCAAGCAGAAAAAGTCTTCATGTGACAGCAGAGTAAATGGCCCAACTTTGCCCTCATGCCCAGATGCCTACAGAGCAGTCAAGATGTAACAGCAAAATTGCAATGGTGTTGAGACTTTTTAAAGCTTTACAAACCCAGAGGGCATAAGACTTTACTAATTAAAAAGCTAATTTCTTTTCTTAAAAAGAAATTCATATCTGAACTTAGGTTTCCTTCAGAAAAAAGAAGACCTAAATGTTTGCTTGCACATTAGGCAGGACTTCTCCTAAAATATCACTGAAATCATCTTTTACTTTTCCTCTTCCTTTTCTCAGATTGCCTCACTTCTTTTATTTTCTTATCTAAATTGTATGACTTTGGTAACAGTTAACCCCAGGTAACTTGTTTATAAAGAAAACATATATCTGACTTTGAAATCAGAAGGTTAGCAAGAACAAAAGAGAAAGGAGAAAAGAAATATAACTGGGGAATTGTAACCTACACTACCATTATTTTGACATCATTTTTCTGCGAGCTGGCTCTGACTAATATGTAGCTTATAGATACACAAGCATGTTTGTGTAAGAATTCTAGGAACTCACTTGAAAAGATACAGACTCTGACCTTCCATCATCCCAGCTCTGGGAGATCTGCTGACCTTCAGTTGTAAAACCATGATTACATAAAACCAAGATGATGTACAGTAGACCATTGCTTGATCAGTTTCAATGTTCTTATTGGAATGGACTGTGCTGATCTGCACATAGAGAACTTTTCAACCCCCTCCTCCTACCCTTTTTAAAGGATTTTATTTAATTATTCTTAAAGAGGGTGGAGGGAGAAAGAGAGGGATAGAAATATCAATGTGCAAGAGAAGCAACGATTGGTTGTCTTGCATGCTCCCAACCAGGGACATGCAACCCAGGCATGTGCCCTGACCAGGAATGGAACTAGTGACCTTTTGGTTTATGGGAGGACACCCAACCCACTGAGCAACACCAGTCATGGCTCAACCCCCTCCGCTTGATCTCTTTGTTTTGCTTTCCCTCTCCTTCCTTTTGCAAACCTCTGCCTGCATGAGAAGTGAAGATGGGTTTTTGAGAACCTAAGTCCCCCATCTTCTCAGGTGGCCAGCACTTGAATAAATCTCTTTCCTTCTCACCAGCACCTGTCTCACAAGATTGGCTTTCATTGTGGCAGGCAGCCAAACTTGGGTTTGGTTTCAGAAAGAGGAAATGAGAAGCAGCCATATTGTTTTGTTTCTAGGGACCTAGTTACCTCAAACCACAGGCTTCACACTCTGATTTATTCTTCCTCTCATTCCCCTTGATTCCTCTGGAGAACCAGGAACCATCCACCTTTGTGACATCATCTCTATTGCTAAGCAACAGACTCAGGGCTCTGCTAGCCTCATGAGCCCTGGAAGAAGACTTGGACCAAAGTGCTCTAAGAAGGAAGCTTCAGAGGGAAGAAGGTCGCTGACATGCTGCGGCTTGTCGTGGAGTCAGCAAAGATTAATCCACCCCTAACTCCCCCACCCAGACCCTGTGTGTCTGCCTACTTCAGAGGTAAGCACCAGGGTCCTGGATGAAAGAGAAGTTCCCCAAGAGGCAGCATGTATTTTATGAAAAGAATAAGATTATTATGCCCTATTATGTGAAAGATACTCTGTCTGACAGAAAGTTGAGGCATATACCTTCAGGTCTTTCAAAAGTTATCTTTATTGCTATTATTTCTTTGCATTCTTTGTAAAAATGGAGACATTTCTGCCTCCATTTTTTCCAAGGCATGGTTATGAGAAAAAGAGAAGATTAATACTTTTCTCAAATTATTAATCTCAAGATTCTATGAACTGGGGCTGTGCCACAAATTCATTTTAAAAGAAAAAAAAATGTACCTGCTCCGCAGGATGACTGTGAAGATTTTAAAAGTTAATAAATATATGTATAACTACTAGAAGTTCTACAACTTCTAGTAGTTGCCCAAGAACATTATTAATTTTACAATCAACAATTTATATTTTTGTAAATACAATGATTTTTCTCATCATAACAATTAGATGAGGCAAATGAGGCCAGTTTTATTGTCTCCATTTTGTACAGATAAGGTAAAAAGTTCAAGAAAGGTGGTGAGGGGGTTAAAGTGTTTATGAAAAAGAAAGAGATTAAGTGTATCTTCATAACAAAGAGCTGGGATCAAAGGGGAAGAAGAGAAGGAAAAATAAACCCTCTTTAGGTGGAGAGCTTGGGAAGGTAGCTGTACGCAATGAGGTTTTCCAAGTATTTTCATAAGAGACATGAGTTAAGTATGCAATTCCTGCCGTTTGATTACTGATCTCTCCTCTCTCTCACACACACTCTCTTTCCTTGGGAAAGAATCTCAAAGTAATTCAACAATTTAGTGGTTCTTTGCAGGGCTACAGGCTGTTCTTTTTTTAAAGAGGAGGATTTTAGCAGCTAAAGAGCTTTTAATTCATTATAGATGTTTTGGGATGTCCCCTCAGGTACACTAGACTTTGCTCTGAGAATAAATAAACCCTCATGTCTCGTGCCAGAACACAATAAAAGTTTATCTTTTGTTTACACCAAGCCCTGCATGGATGGTGCTGGTCAGGCAGCTCTCCTGAGTGGTTTACAGACCAGCTGCTTGCTTCTTGTGGCTGCCAAGCCCCCTGGCACCACCCTCTCAGTAGATCATGAGTGTGGATTTAGAGAGTGGGAAGAAGGAGAATGGAGAACCTCATGGGAGATTTTAGGAGCCAGGCCTGGCAGTGGTCAATATCCCTCCCATGCCCCTTTGGCCAGACCAAATCACATGGCACCAACTGGCTGCAAGATGGCTGGGAACTATACACTCAGGAAGAAAAGGAAACAAACACAAAAAATTATCTTTCATGTAGGTTGATACTCTTATAAAAAGTGAGCAATTTCAAAACCCCTGAAGAAGAAGGAATCAGTGCCATATCATACCTGCTTTTATAGACTTGGAGTTTTCTCAGAGCTTCCCACCTTTCTTTACCCAACTTAAGCTAGACTTTGAAATATATCCTGTCATCATTGCCAGCCCCTGGGTGTCTTTGCAGATGTCAAGAAGAAAACTCGTGAGGTGGAGGGAAATAACCCCACATGGAATGAGGTAAAATGTACCAGGGTAAGCCTAGAAGAGGCAATGACACCCAATAGTGAGGATGGGTCAGAACATGCTCGTAAGTCTAGGGAGAGAACATGGAGCCTCACAAACCTTCCCAGGGCTGGGCATCTTTGTCTGGGAGTAGCCTCTGAGCTGACAAGGCTATGAAGACCTGAGGGCTGCAGCAGCCACATCTGCCCATCGCTGCCTTGGCCCTTCTCCTCCACTCTGGGTATGGACCATGGTGTGGTTCACCTTGTCCAACCTGGCCATCCTGATATCCCCAGAAACTTGAAGCAGAGACAGGGCTCCCTGTGCAGGATCCATTCTCACTTTCCATTCATACATGCCCCCCACCCCACCCCTTGGTCCCCAAACCTCTTAACTAACATGCCCACAATACTGCCGTTCAAGCTGTGGGGGCCCAGGTAGGTGCCCAGCACCTTGGTGAATGGTAGCAAATGCTATTCCATCCTCCAAGGAAATTAGACTTGAGGGAAGTTCCTCAGTTTGAGAGAAACACAGTGCTAGCCCATTGTCTGCATCTTTCCTCATTTCCTAGAAGGGTGGGAAGGGAAGGGTAGAGGAGGGATACTGATCTCTCTGTACCTTCACAGACCCTAATCTGGCACCTCTGGAACCACCCCTTACAGAATGACTCTTTCCTGCAAGTCATCCTTCAGGACTTGGGCTCAATAAAGAAGGAAAGGTGAGATGGGAAGAGGCAGGAGGAGCCTGACTCTCTAACTAAAGCTACAGCAAATGCTGCATCTCCTTGTCTCTAATCCATAACTCAGACACAAGGACCAGAATCCACTCCATCCAGCTACTGAAAAAAAAAAAAAGTGGGGGAGGGTAGGTGGGAGGCACTTGTGGAAAGGTAGTGAGACCAGAAGTGCAGATCAATTAGAACTAGGAACCTAGGAGCCCAGGAGCAGTTCCGTCTCTTCTGGAACCATAGGACTCTCAAATCTCTTCTTCTCTCTGCCTATCCCTGCTTCCATCAAGGCCCCATTCAGCTGAGACTGACACCCACTGAGATGGAAGCTATGGTGTCCTAGATCAAAATTCCTAGGATGAAAGAATCTGATTGGCCCAATTTCAGTCAAGATGTCCACCCCCTGGTTGAATCAGCTATAACTTGGAACCGTTTCTATTCAGGATGAGTGTGGGAGCAGAGCTTCTGGAAAAGGCAAGCAGAGCCAGTAATTGGGGCACCCACTGCCCAGGCAGCCCGAAAGCCAATTACCAGAGACTCAAAAACCCTGTGTCCTCTGGTGGATGCTCCCCATCACTTTGTTCTTCCTTCAGCCCCTCTGTGGACAACACAGCCTCTAGGAGAGAAACTATCTCTACATAGAGTCCTGATTGAGACAGAGAAAGACACCCCTTCTTCTGGCTCAGGCACCCATACCTGCTCCTCATCTCCCCAGGTTCATTGGCCTGGCCACAGTACTGCTGAAGCCCTTGGTGAAAAAACCAAGAGAGGTCCTTTTTGTGAAGGACCTCGCCCTGCTCAACCATTCCATGAAGCCCACAGACGTGAGTTGGGCCCCAGGAAGGGTTTCTGGAGGACTGAGGACATCCAGAGAAACTAGGCTACTCTGCTCCAGCAGATCCCCTGTGACCTCACCCAGAAAGAGCATTTCCTGTCCTGGGGGGCCCCATCACACTGTCAGCATCTCCCTGACTTCCCCACCCTTCCACCCACCCATCCCTTCACCCACACTTCCACCTACCTACCCATTTAGACTATTTAGTTGATCATTCATTGGGTATCTAAAACCATGCTTGGCCTGGGATACTATAGTAAACGAAACCCACAGCCTATTGAAGTGGGCACCATTCACACTGACAAGTACACACATGTACAAGGTTGAAGAGAGCTAGGTCACTGCAGTCAAGAGGGAATGAATGATTCTTCTTGGAAGTCATGGGAGGCTTTACACAGGAGGTGTTTAAGGTGTGTAAAAACAAACAAAGACCAACCAGATGAAAACCAGCAAATGCTATGTATTCAGAATTGGCTATAGAAAAGGAGTCGGCCACCATCACTTGGTTTTGGCAGAGACTGAAATGCAGGCAGAAGAGGGGGAAAACTCTATAGCAGAAAAAAGGGAAGGCTCAGGTGTGTATGGCTAGGAGTCTGCTGGCCTGGGGAAACTGTAAGTGATCTCACTAGAAGCTAGGCATCCTATCTGAATGGGTAAGGTGCACATTTAGCTTTCTGTGGTTGGTCCTAAGCTGCAAGTGGGAGCAAAAATGAGGGAAGTTGCAGTTATTAATCAAGTTCTGGCCATTTGGGGCTAATCATTATTGTTTGCTTCCTGGACTGTTGCTAGGGCTGGTGGTCTGACTTCCCGTCAGTCTGATTTACAACACACTGGTTTCCTGGGCTGGTTGCTTCAGATTGTGGGTCCAAGTTCTATTTTCATACATGCTCTGGCCATTGTCCATCTGTCTATACAATTCCTCAGTTTATAACCACCAGTTTATAACCTCCCTGCATCCCAGACTGCACAGGCTCCCATAGTATGACCCTGCAATATGGCTAGCATCATTCCACCCAGGAGAACTGGGCATGAACCCACCAGTCTGGGCTGGGTTCTGGTGCTGTGATTTAGTCAAGGATTGCATGGTCTGGCTTATAGTTCCCCTCTCTTTGCCTTCTAGTGCACTATTACCCTGCATGTGGCTCACATGACCAACCAGGATATTGAGAAGACAGGTATATCTTTTCGTGGAGCTTACCCCTGCCTTTCCCCAAGCATAACTGGATGGGCATTCTGGGACCCAGTCCTCAAGGGCTATAGAAGGATTGTGATCAGGTTAAGGCCTAGAGGCCAGATCTCCAGACACTTAGTTGAGGCTATCTGTCTCCTAAAAATATCCATTTGTCATCCCTAGACAGGCAGCCTCCAACAGGTGGCAGATAAGGATGGCCACTTCTAAGAGCCCACATGTGTGGAGAGTGAGACCCAGGGTTACCAAGGGTAGAGAGGGACCATGGAATGTTCTGAGCAGACATGTGCCCCTGTCAGGTCTTGGCCATGTTTTCAGTCAGGGTATAGAATGATAAAAATGGGAGAAATGCCTCAAAATGTCCTGAGCCCAGCCTCTGAGAGCTCCCCATGGACTATGTCTCTCCAGGGGTTAAAGACCTCCTGGGCATAACTGCAAGAGAAGTAGCCAGGCAGAACTTGATGGTTCACAGCTATGTTGCACACAAGGAGCTATCTTCAAAGCCTCAGCACTTTCAGGTGAGGACCTTCTAGGTGGAAAGCTTATGTAATTTGCCTGACACCTCACAGTGTTCCCAGGTTATCACCACCTCTTCACAAGGTCATGGCAGAGTCTTAGAGCTGCAGATGGGGCTACAGATTCTCACTGCATCCCTGCTGGCCCAGGGGCCACTCTGGGGGCAGTTGTGCACATAGCTGAAGCTAGAGACTGTCTCAGTGGGGCAATAGGAGGTGCTCCTGGCTGTGCACAAGCAGGTCCTGTCAGGGGCCAGGGAGACAGAGCAGAAGCCTGGGCCCTGCCTGCAGGAGTCCACGGGATATGACAACACAAGGCCAGCCACATACAAGGTTAAATTAGCTGTATGGGAGATGCTGAGGGAAGTTTGAGGGGGGTCCTGGGAAGGTTCACAGTTCCAGTGTGAATTCTGGAACCCCTAACTTCCCTCTGATCTCTAACCTGTGACCTAACATTTCTGCCATGGTTTTGCATGCTTTAGCATGCCAGTTGCTCAGAAAGTTCAGAGTCATCCTTGACTACTCCTCTTCCTCACCCTACCCCTGCATCCAGCCACTGGTCAAGGCCAACTCTTAATATCACCTGACTGCTCCCACTTCTCTAACCTTGGAAGCAGATTTCTTCTGCTTCCATTCCTTGGCTTGAGCCATCACTTCCATGGACCACCTTGATAGGTTCCTCCCAAACTCCAGGCTTCCAGTTCTTTCCAGTCCATTCTTCAGTCAAAGTGGTCTTTCAGAGATGTCATTCTTGTCATGCCACGCACCTGTTTAAAGATGTCCTTAAAAGTAAAAACACCCCAATGTCTGCAGACAAAAGCCAGACTCCTTACAATGGCTTCCCAGGCCCTAGATACCCCAAGCCTTGCCCCTCCAAGCCACCCTCTCCATTGCCCCTGCCACTCTCCACACTGTACTAACATCCTGGACCACTCACAGTCCCCATTTTCAAGCCTCTCTCTAGCCACCAGGCCTTTGTACATGCTGCCTTTGGAATACCTTCCCTCTCCACCCTGTCCTTTTTCACCAAGTTAGTTTATGGCAGGATAGAAGGTCAATATGCCAATGTCAGTCCCCTCCCTCTGTCATAGTGGTTAGGACAAAATGCTGACATGAGGGCTGTTAGGCTGGTTTGGTTCATTCTTGTATGATGCTCATGTGTCAGTCTCTGAAGGGCCTCTGGACTTGGGGAAACACAGGAGGCCTCATGGAGAATGACTGGACCCACGGTCTGGTGTGGGAGTGCTGTATGCTATTTACTACCCATGGTCAAATGGCAAGCTGCCATGACTATGCCGTGCTCACCACTTCCACCACTATTTCCTTCTCCCCTGGGATTAGCCAGCCTGGATCTTATGTGGCTCCAAGTTGCTCTTCTCCCTCCTACCTTCTAATTCTAGGCTCATATTTTACAGTCCCTTTACTGAGTCTCAGTAAAGTATATACATAAAAGCAGCAGAAGAAATCACAAATCAGAGATTATACCACAGACTATAGATGCAACTGCATGGAACTTAAAAATTTTCAATTCCTTAAAAATGTCTTGGATAAAAATCAACAAACAGAAACATTAAACTTTTTTCCTCATTCTGTAGCCAGCCCATACCAGTGGAGGAGAAAAATTAAGTCCACACTAGATGAAAAGGGCAAAGCAGAAGAGGTGACAGTTCCCAGAAAGAAACAAGGCCGAGGCCATCCCCAGGCTCATCTCCAGGCAGGCGGACCAGCTCCTGCCAGCCTCCTCCCCGTGGGCTCTCCTTCTATCTGTGCGCAGTAGATGTTTCTCATCACCTATTTGGTTCTTTCAGAGAGAGCCACTGTGAAAGAAGGGGAGCCCAGGTCCCCAACATCAGGGTCTCATTTTGTTGCCGGTAGGTCCAAGTGAAGGTGTTTGAAGCCCGCCAGCTCATGGGCAACAACCTCAAGCCACTGGTGAAGGTGGTCATTGGAAGGAAGCAGTACTTCACACGGACCAAGATGGGAAACAACCCTTTCTTCAATGAGGTGGGCCACACATGCCCTTCAGGGCTCAATGGGGCACTTTGGCCACATGTCCCAGTTGGGCTGGGCGTTTTCTGCAGGTAGGCAGCCAGACTGCCTCTTGACTAGGGTGTTTTCATGTGTTCCACAAGCACTTACTGAGCACCTGCATAGGGTAGAGCACTGTGTTTGGCACCAGGAATACAGACGGATAATTTGCAGGAATTATTGATAGAACTGTAGACATGGGGAGGGGAGCCTGCAAAATGCACTGGGGCCTGCCTGCCATGGGTGGCACTTGAGAGCCACAGAGGGATTGAAGCAGGAGAGTGACAGAGCCAGGTTTGCATTTGGGAAGGGAAGTTCTGGCTGCAGCAAGTAGTAGACTGACAGTGCAATCTAGTAGGACACAGAGGCTCCAGTCTCCATCCCAGGGTGGTTAGCTGGGTCTTGAGCTGCTTGTGACAGGTTTTCTGGGAATCCCCTACCCCTGCCCTTTATCTAGGCAGAAAACCCCTCAGGAGCCTGGCAGGCCTCTGCTTCCTGAGGAGCAGCATGAGGGCAGTATAAGCTGAGAGTTATTGAAATGGGAAGATGATGGAAAGAAGCCCACCACTCTGAGCCTTTGGGTTTATTGAGTTGCTGGGTCAAGTGGTAGATGAAATGCTGTCTATTCCCACCCCCATCCTGTCCTTCAGATCTTCTTCCAGAATTTCCATGAGGTTCCTGCAAAGTTCTTCGATGACACCATCTTAATCCAGGTGAAGAACTAGAAAAGATAGGTCCACTCTCTTGTCCCACCTCAATTCTGGGAAGCACTTTAATTTTTCCTCCAGCCTCACCCATAGAGCCAGAGTCACTTCATATGGTCTTTCTGACCCCAAGGCAGCATCTCCACCACCTTCTTCACTCCCTGGTAGCCCAGACTCACATTCATGCATTCATTCAACAAATATGGAATGGTGCCCTGGCTGGGTAGCTGAGTTGGTTAGAATGTTGTCACAAGGCACCAATTGCTTGTTCAATTCCTGGTCAGGGCACATGTAAGAATCAACCAATGACTGCATCAATAAGTGAAACAATAAGTTGATGTTTCTCTCTCTTTCTCTCTCCTTCCCTCTCTCTCTCTAAAACTGATAAATTAAAAAACACTTTTTTAAACAAAAAGCAAATATAGAACGCCAACTGTTAGGCCCTGACCTGGACACCGAGGTGAACAAAGCAGTCTCCTCCCATGTGCCAGAAGACCCCTCTAATGTCCCCTCAACATGGCACATTCCATTCCCCTACCAGAGGGAGCCCAGTAACAGTGGTGAAAATATGTTTATCATATGCCTTCTGTATGCCCAGCACAAGGCTGAGGAGAAGGAGGAGGCCACTCCCTCAAACACAGGCACGTAGGAAACAACCAGGATAGCAGACCATGAGAGAGTCAAGTGCAACCATTGGCTTTCGGTTGACCAAGTAAACTGGCCTCTCTAATCAATTTTCTCATCAGGAAAATGGAACTAAAAACCTAAACCTTACAGGGTTTTCTCAGAATTAAAGGAGAAAACCTATGTGGGTGTTCAGAGTGGGCCATTAGGAAGCATGGAGTAAACCCTAGAGAATTCTGAATGTGCCCTTATAGTTCCTCAGGTGCAGGTGGGAGAAACTGGGCTGTGAATAGCTGAGCTCTTTCTTGGAATTCCCCGCAGGTGATGAATTCCTCAGTGATGAGATACAATGCAGAGATTGGAAGATTCCAAGTGAGTACTGGAGAAAGGAGAAGGTTTGGGGAACTGGTCATAGAAACCCACCCACCCTGGGCTCCATGCACAAGTCCTGGGGAAAGGACTTGAATTTTTGTGTAGAAAGTTCCAGATTTGGATCCACCTACCACTGGGTCTTAGACAAGCATTCTGAGCCTCTACTTCCTCATCTGTAAAATGAGAACGATAATTTACTCAACCACAGGGTTGTTGTGAGGATTAAAGTGTGTAACATTCGTGAAAGTGCTGGATGGCTTGTTGAAGTCCCTGAACTTATAATATGATAGACACAGTTCAAGCCTCTGTCTTCAGGAAAAGGAAGCAGAGCACTTGAAAAGACCAACCTAATTGTTGGAGAAATCCAGACAAAGCTTGCTTCATGAAGGACTACATGAAGATTCCCCAAATCCAGGCAAAGATCAGGAAAAGGTGGGATTGCCAGGTTAAATACAGGATGACCCATTAAATCTGAATCTTAAACAACAGGTACTTTGTAAATAGAAGCATGTCCCAAATATTGCATGGCTCCTCAAGAAATATTGCAGGGAACAAATATGTACTGAAAAGTAGTCGCTATTTATGTGCATTTCAAATTTAAGCAGGCATCTGTATTTTTATTTCCTAAATCTGGCAACCCACAAGTCTCCACCCTTGGAAAAGGCAAATTTAGTACAAATTAAAGTTAGGTTACTTTCTCACTACTTGTAATAAGCACATAAACAGTCATGAACTGTCCCTGCCCCATCTGACCCTCCAAACAGCAGTGCAGGCTTAGAAATTAAGACTTTAGAGAGGGTAGATGGCAGGAGGTCAGAAACATTGAGCTTTTGACAAAGGCCACTGCAAAATTTTCAGACAATGACCAACCATATGAAATGTTGAGTAAAATACAGAGAAAACCTGAGCTTTTAAAAAATATTACTTATTTGGAAAATTTTAAACATACACAGAAGTAGAGAGAATAGTATAAATTCCCACTTCCTCATCACTCAGCTTCACCAATTCATTGCTAATCAGGTTTTTATCCACACCCGGCCCATTTCCACAACCCCACTGGATTATTTTGAAGCAAATCTCAAACATGATATCATTTTATTTTTAAATACTTCAGCATATTATTCTAAAATATTTTACTATGCATAACCAAATATGGCTATCACAGCTAATTAAAACCCTTTCTAATTTGATATTCAAATTCCCCTAATTGTCTTGTGAATTCCTTTTAAAGTTTGCCCAAGCCAGGATCCAAACCAGGTGCCTACATTGTGGTTGGTTAAAGTGTATTTTCAGGTCTCTTCTATTCTGTTGGTCCCATTTCCTTTTTTTTCCTTGCAATTTATTTGTTCAACAAATTTGTCCTTTAGAGTTTCCCCTAGTCTGGATTTTGCTGATTGCATCTCCAGGGGCTCATTTCACAGGTTCCCCCTGCCAAGGTGTTTCCATCTAGAGGCTCCATCAGACTTGGATTCAGTTATTTGGCAAGATGACTTCAGCAGGAGGCACAGAATGTCTGTTGGTCTCTGTCGTTAACAGTTACTGGTGACCTCTGCCTAGGTCTACTGCTTCATTAGGGGTGACTAAGGTTTTGGGGGTTTTTTAGGGGTGAGTGAGTTTTGTTTTTTCTTCTAGCTTTATTGAGGTATAATTGGAAGGCAATGAACTACACATATTTAAAATATATAATTTGATGCACTTAAAAATTTGTATAGATACCTGAAACCATCATCACTGTCAAGATGATAAACATATCTAGCGCACCTATCACCCCCAAAAGTTTCCTTGTGCCCCTTTGTACTTCTTCCCTCTAACTCTTATCCTGCCTCCTCCCATCCCCAGACAACCAATGGTATGCTTTCTGTAACTATACATTGCTTTGCATTTTCTAGAACTTCATATAAATGAAATCACACAGCTTGTACTTTTTTTGTTTGGGTATTTTCACTCAGCATAGTTATTTTGAGGTTTTATCCATGATGCATGTACCAATATTTCATTCCTTTTTATTGCTGAGTAGTACTCACCTGTATGGATATACCACAGTTTGCTTATCCATTCATCTGCTGATGAACATTTAGATTATTTCCAGTTTGGGGCTATTACAAGAGAGCTGCTATAAAATTAAGCATAAATTTTAACGTGGATGTATGCTTTAATTTCTCTTGAATAGATACATAGAAGTGGAATGACTAGCTCATATGGTACATGTGTGTTTGACTTTTAAAGAAAATTCTTAATGGATTTTTCCCAAAAGTTCTAAACAATTTTTATCATTTTATATTCCTACCGGAGGTATATTAGAGTTCCAGTTTCTCCATATTCTCATCAACACTTGATATAGTCCATCTTTTTTTGCGGGGGGGGGGGGGGCGGAGACCAAACTTTACTTGAAGGAATGGTACAAATGAAGGACATAAGTGGATGATTGGTACAAGTTATAGAAAAAATAAAGGTAACTCCAACATGCACATACTGCTTTGGTGACCAAGGATGTCATTCTGGTGACTGTGGGAAGGCAGCCTAAGGCTTAGCTCTCTGTACTGCCTCCCAGAGTGTGCCTGTCAAAGAGATCCTCTGCCATGCCAGATCCAGGGGCCCCCAGCCTGCACAGATTGGTTACATGGTCACCCACTTCTTCATTGGATTTCACCTGCTCATCCAGGTAGTGAGTCTCAATGAAGTCACACCAATGAGGATTATTTTTTTCAGTGGCCAGTTTGTGCAAGTCCAGTAGTGACTGATACACACTTTTTTCCAAGTGTAATGCACACTCCATTGTGTTCAGCCCATTCTCCCATTCATCACGTTCTGGTTTCTTGATATCCTGGAGGAAGATTCAGCTGCCTTGTTGGTTCTGCAGCTTCATCAGTTCCTCAGCATGTTCCCTCTCCACATGAGATTGGTGAAGAAAATACTTGGCAAAGTTCTGCAAAGCCACATCATTACAGTCAAAGTAGTAAGACATGGACAGGTAGACATAGGAAGCATAGAGCTCCAGGTTGATCTGGTGGTTGATGGTGGCCTCCAAGTCCTGGTGATAGGTGTGGCACACCTGCCAGATGGACGTGGTCATGATGGTGGCTGAGGACAGGAGGCTTCACAGTGCTGGAGTGGTGGCAGGGTCTTTGGGGTGGTCTGAGGGTGCTGTGAGAAGATTGGATCTGGGCAGCCAGCTGGGATGGGGAGTCAAGCCCTGGGTGCCGTACAAGCACTGTTGAAGCAGAAAACCACAGCAACTCTCTGTGAAGACTGTCTATAGTCAATCTTTTTTATTTCAGCTATTCTTATTATGTAGTTGTATCTCATGGTTATTCACTTTCCTGATGACTAATGATGTTGAGCATCTTTTCATGTGCTTATTTGTCATCTATGTATCTTCTTTGTTCAAAATGCCTGTTCAAATTTTTTGCTTGTTTTCATTGGGTTGTTTGCTCACTATTGACTTTTGAGATTTTCTTATATATTCTGTATACAAGTCCTTTATCAGATATATGACCTGGAATTATTTTCTCCCAGTATATAACTTGTCCTTTCATTTGCTTAATAGTGTCTTTCAAATAGTGGAAGTTTTTAATTTCGATGAAGCCCAATTTCTCAAATTTTTCTTTTATGGATGTGCTTCTGTTGTTGTATCTAAGAAATCTTTGCCTACCTAATCCAAGAGGGAACTGGTTTCAAAGCAGCCCCAATGTGCAAGATCTGGGGACTGCTTTGTGGACCTTTCAGATGTGAGTTACAAGGGTGACCTTGCCCCACCACCACTTCAATCCTGTACCACATCTCTCTGGCCTCAGTCAGAACCCTTCTCCCAGGGTAAAGGGGAAACTCATAGTCTCTCTGCCATTTCCTCCCTTGGTCATCCTCTTCCCCAGGACAGGAGAAGCCCTTTCTAAACACAAGCAGAGAAAAGAGTCAGTGTTATGTTGGCCGGGCAGTAGTGGTTAAGTGTCCTTTCAGTCCAGGCCTCCCTATTTTCTAACCGTAAGATGTTGAACACTTCTCCCAAACTCAGTATCTTCCTCTGTAGAGTGGTAGAGATATGGGCCAACTTCTATCTTGATGCACAGATTTAAAAAGTTAGGGCAGGCAAGTGGCTACTACTGTCCTCAGCTTAGTTGGTATTGCAAATCTTCGCTGAAAGTCCTAACTAATTTTTATTCCACTCTTGTCTTTTCAGACAGATATTGGTTTTATATACCATTCTCCAGGTAAGTAAACAGTTGTTGCAAATATGTGTATCTTCTGAGAAAATGCAGGCCAGGTGTCAAAACATCACAAAATCTATGTGTGTTCAATACATTAGGGAGAGTATTCAAAGGTGTGAATTATTTTCTGTACTTGATAATATTTACTGTACTTTATGGTAGTTTATCTTACTTTATAAGAACATCTTTCTCTGCAAAACTGAAGGCATCCCTTTGGGTCAAGCATTAATCTTTTAATGTGGCCTTGGGCTGAGTTTCTATTTTTGAGGCCAGTGTTGGGGAATTGAAGTTTTCGTGGAGGTTTCCTCTGTGACTTGGTCACACATACATACCAGGTTGAAGTTGGGACTTAAAATTGGGGAAAATTCTTGTCTTTTTCATACCAGGACAGTAACAACTACAGGTTCCCAGGATGGGAAAGAGGGGTCCCTATTTTCTAAAAGCAATAGCTGGCAGCCTGGTGAGTGCACTCTCTTGCCTTAATGGTAAAAGTGACTCTCATTTTTCTACTACTGGATTGCAATCAGAATATATGAAACATGTTTCCACATCCCTCTCCCACACAAACAAAAACTGGTTTCAGGGGAGACTGGAAGCTGGACTCCCATGGTCCCTCTGCCTCTCCAGGTCACATACTACTAAGGAAATGGTTAGGCCTCTGCCAGCCGAATGAACCCAGCAGCGGTGTGAGAGGTTACCTGAAGGTCACCATTTGTGCCCTCGGTGTGGGAGATCAGGCACCGGTGAGGCTACCCCCCACATCCCAGTAACGTTTCCTACCTTGGCTGCTTCTGTAGGGCACCCCTGGGCCTTCCAAGTGGCCATTGATCTTCATGTGCTTTCACTTGTCCACTGTGTCACTTCAGGGTTGTCCACTCACTCCCCTTCGGTGGCCTTGGCTGTGACCTCCCATGATTCTGACCCTGTCATCTCTCTGGTCTTTCCAGGTAGATCAAAAGGTGCCCTATGGAACTGATGACAATATTCAGATCTTGAAGTCAACAATGGTCCCCATCAACATGGCCCACTTACAGTTCTTCATCTACTGCGCAGAGGACCTTCAACTCAGTGAGAGGGTGGCAGGGAGGTGTGACCCTCAGGTGCCCTACACAGTGGCACCCGAGGTCCACAGGGGCTTCCCAGTTCCTTGTGGACACTAATCTAAGATTCAGGGTGGAGGGAAAAGGTGAAACTAAAAATCCGCTAAGAATAGTTTTATAGAGGCCCCACAGACACCCTTTAAAATGGGCATATGTACCTGGCCTGTCTTTGATGCTCAAGTGCAGAGGTTCCATATGCCAGCCCACCCCCCACCCTCCCACCCCCCACTGTCATTATGGGTCACACAGAGAGAGTGAAAATGGGAGGGGTCTGACCAGGGAGCACCAAATCACACTATGGGGGAGGGCTTTAGGTTGTTCTGTCACCTCTCCTTTTCCTCCTCAAAAAAAAAAAAAAAAAAAAAATGCTGTTGTATCAGAAATCTTTTAACTTCTTGTTCACAGAGAAACACCACTTAGTGAGTCCTGTGTTGGAAGTGGAACTAATTGGGGAAAAGGTAAGTGCAGAAAGGGTATGTGGCTTAGAAAAATGGTCACTTAGAAAAAATAGTGTGGGGGTAAGACTGGGTTGGTAGGGAGAACCCCAGGAATCATCTCCCAGTCCATCCATTCATGGGCCATGTGATCCCACTGGACCAGGAACTCTGTGAAGCTGGAGGCCGATGGCTTCACCACTGTCTCCTAGAGCTGTGTGCAGTGCCCAGCATGGAGAAGGTGCCCCCTGAAAACCAAAGACACAGATGCTTGATGAGTGAATGACTGAATGAAGCGACATGCCTGCAAATGAATACCATTGCAACTCACATCCCCTCTGCACCTCGGTTTCTTCTTCCATAAATTGAGGGTTCTGGCAAGAGAGTTGCTGACATTCCATGAACCTCTATGAACAGAGTATCATTTTCCAGTGTGCTGATGGATATTTTGTGCAAAAAAAGAATCCTATGTTCAAATTTGGGGAATGCTGGGCTAAAGTTAAATAGTTTTGTCTCAGAATTTATGAACCATCAATTCTGCCATATTCTACCTATTAGAAATTATTAAATGCAGCCTATACATAAGGGAAGAGGAGTTAGTGTACACTTTTTGAAGGAAAGAGTACCAAATGATTGGAGGACGTACCTTACAACCACCACACTGAGGGTGGTTTGTATTCCCAATCTAGTGAGATAATCTTGAGTGGTAGATGACACCTAATTTCTCAAAATTTTTAATATCTCTGTGTTTTTCTGAGTATCTATTAAAAAGTTTAACCAATCTAACAAACCTTTGATTTTACTGACATGATTGCTTAGATTGAGGTTGGGTTTAAAAATGATGTTTTGAGAAGGGGATGCCATGTGTGCTGCTGCCACCAGAGTTGTTTTGATCACTTTTCTGTTAGGATCTTAAGAGTGTCTCTAACACAATCTATGTATATGTACTCATATAATAAAGTTAGAGCCCTACATGTATTTTAAAATGCAGTCTAATTAAAAGCTGACTTAAGGACAAATATTAGGGAATCTGGATCTGGGTAGGTGCACAAAAGACTAAAGTTGTAACTGTTTAGAAGTTGTCCAAGTGTCCTTAGACCAGGGAGTCCTATGATCAGCCCTGGGTTGCAGGGTCCTTCTGTGGGCCAGACTGGAAGGGCTGGAAGGTGAGGTCTGTGGAAGGAAGAGGGGACAGGCTGGCACTGACACTGCTTTGTGATGTTCCCAGCTTAAGACACAGGTGAAGACCCAAACAGAGAATCCGATCTGGAACCAGATCCTGACCTTCCAGATTCAGGTATTGCCATCCCATCAACTTCCCAGCCCCACAAACAGAAGGGATGTTTGGGTGTTGGTGTGTGTAGAGGTCTGGATGGAAGGATGGACCAAGATGCATGCCAGAGGAAGGGCTCTGCCTAAAGGGAATGTGAGGAAACTCAGGACTATTATGGAAAATCTTACTGTATCCACTATTAATGAGTGGGCCATACAATTGAACTTTCCAGAAAATTTAAACGTGCCCTTTCACCTACATTAAAAAACAAAACAATCACTTTAAAGACTCACTCTAAATTGTATTAAGAATTATCTCTTAGGCCAAATGCCCTGAACAGATTGACAGCTCTTCGTTGATGGCCTAGAGGTACAATGAACCTGTAGTTATTCTGAGCTACATGTGGTCAGGCTATTTGTTCCCACACTAACTGCCCCAAGATGCTCTTTGTGGGGTTCTGTGGTCTGATTTTTATAGCCTTCTCAGCCACTTGTCAATGGTGTGCATGCCAGTTCTCTTCAAGCTCTGGAAGCTAGGCTTCTAAGGATTGTGTGCAAAATAAGAGGAGACAATCCCGAGAGAACTTGAGCACTTTCGTGAGCGCAAGTGAACAGAACTTCAGGTGGCATCTATTTGGCCACCCAGAGAGTGTTTGGTTCCTTATATTTACATTTGTGTGATGTGAAAGTCACTAATGAGCTCCCCTCTGCCTCCTAGTGAGTCATCATTTTTAATCATTCCCCATTTTCCCTACCTTCTTGTATGATTTTATTGACTCTTAAAGTAGAAAGACAGTTTAGAGGAGGCCAAGTTCATCCTCCACCCTTGCCCAGCTTACTCCTTCCTGGCCCTGGTAATGATGAGGCCTGGATCCTCAGATGCTCAGCTGTCTTCAGGCTCAGAACCAGTGGCACAGGCCAGGCCCTCCTTCATTCCTGAAAGAGGCTTTCAAACATTTGAAGGTGTCCACATGTCCCCTGGACCCTCACCCATTTCTGTCAAAACAGTGTCCAGGACGAGGACCAGCTGGGTGCAAGCCTGATTATTACTAGTCCTCCAGAAATGCAGCAGGCAGATGTGAACCTCACTCTGATGTGGCAGGATGACCACACAGAGGGTAGCATTTGAGGCCAGCCTATCAGAGCCCCAGCAAGGCAGGCTGCAGGGGAGAATTGCTGAAAATGGGGGTGTGCCTGTTTATAGTCCAGGGTCCCCAGGACAGGACAGGAGTCAAGACAAGGAACTAGGAAAGGGGAGGAGGATTCTCAACGTGGTAGATAAAAAGGTAGTTTAGCCATGAATTTGAATTTGGAGGGTTCATAATTTTGGAAGACCTGGATCCCTGACAGTGCTCATGTCTCCACTTCCAATATCCTTCCTTAACCTGGGGAATTTCCTCATTTATTTTTTATTTTTGTTTTGTTTCCTTCACTAAGGATGTGCTTATTGACTTTAGAGAGAAAGGGGAAGGGAGAGAGAGGAAAACATTGATGTGAGACAGGAACATTAGTAGGCTGCCTCTCATATGCACCCTGATGAGAGACCAAATCTACTCTAGGAATGTTCCCTGGACAGGGAATCAAACCCATGACCTTCCAGTTTATGGGACAATGCACCTACCAACTGAGCCATGGCTTCCTCATTTCTTAACACCACTGCTCAACTGGAAAGCCTTTTCCCTATCACCCTTTGACGCCCAGCCTGTACAACAAAGGGAGAATGGATAAGGAGAATGGAAAACTGGAAGGATCCTGGCTGGGCCCCAGGAACTGCTGTGAGGGAAGAGGTCCCAACTGAGAAGATGGGAGTCTGACTCAGGCCTCAACCTAGTAGCTCTGTTTTAATATGTTTTAATATTTTGTTTATTTATTTTTAGAGAGGGGGTGGAGAGAAAGAGAGGGAGAGAAACATCAGTGTGTGAGAAATACACTGATCAGTTACCTCTTGCATGCTCCCAACTGGGGACCTGACTTGCAACCCAGACATGTGCCCTGACCAGGAATCGAACTGGCAACCTTTCAGTTCGCAGGCTGGCACTCAATCCACTGAGCCACACCAGCCAGGGCTAGAAGGTCTGATTTAAACATGGATTTTTAATTTTGTTCTCATAATTATGGGAATCCTGTAGCAGAGCAGAAATAAGATTCAGAAGCATAGCTTCCAATCCTGACTCTACCCCTTACTATGTGACCTTGAGCAAGTCTCTCTGTTTCTCTGTGCCTCATCCCCCATCTGCAAATAGGGACAGTCTCAGCCCTCACTGGGCTTTGCCAGTGTGGCTAGGAGCCCTGGGGCTGCCATCAGCCCCTGAGTGTAACATGAGAACTTCAGGAACTCAACTTCTCTGTGCCTCAGTTTTCTTGTCAGAAAATGGGACTCAGAATAGCACCTAGCTAATGGGGTTGTTGGGAGGGATAACTCAATTGGTACAGGTAAATCATTCAGCACAGGCCAGGGGACATGGAACTCCTCACCAGATGGGTAGCCATTGTTATCTACTCTTTGAGGAGATAGATGACTGACTGCTTGAAAGTTAACTGCTAATGTGAGGAAGACATTCAGGCTCATGACTTCCCCCACAGGAGGGTTTAATAAACATACATTTAGACTGTGCCAAGGCTATATGAAAACTGTAGTCTTGAAATCCATAGTCAGGGAGCACCCAGCTCTCATGGGTCCTGAACTTATGCGTTAAGGGGTCATTTGAAGAACAAGAATATGAAATGGCCCTGGCCAGTGTGACTCAGTTGGTTGGAGCATCATCCCATAAACCAAAAGCTTGAATGTTCGATTCCTGGTCAGGGAACATGCTTAGCTTGCAGTTTTGGTCCCTGGTCAGGGCACATACGGGAGGCAGTCAATTGATGTTTCTCTCCCTCTCTCCCTCCCTTCCTCTCTCTCTAAAATCAATAAGTATGTCCTCAGGTGAGGATTAAAAATAAAAAAACATACAAAATGATCATGGGACACAGCCTTGGTCTCTCTTAAGACCTCGTGAGGGACCCAGGCAAGTGAGGGACCCAGGCAAGTAAGGGACCTCAGGTTTAGGGCCTAGAAGCTTCCATGGTAAATCCATCTTGGCTGTAGTTAAATGGCTCGTTGATAACTGAGCCAGGCCTTGGATTCAGACCCAGGACTTCCAAGTGCTTACAATTCCCAGGAGGACCAGACCCTCCAAGCACACGTGCAATGTACCTACTGTGCCTTTTGCCTCCCCCTGCAGCTGCCCTGCCTCTCCAGCTACATCAAATTCAGAGCCTTGGACTGGTGAGCAATGGGTGGGGGCTGGAAAACATGGCGGGGAGGAGAAAATCAGAAATGGGTCAGGGGCTCAGATAGCAGTCTGTTTCTCTCTAGCACCAAGAGCAACTGCAGGGATGAAATTGGGACTGTCAGCCTGTCCCTCAACCAGATCTCATCCACAGGAGCAGAAATGGAAGGCAAGCAATCCCCCTACCACCCCACCCCCATCCCATGCTTCTCCTACCTGGCCACCCTCTCACCTTCTCTTCTTGTAGGAGCATACTCTGGTTTTCTACCCTGCTTTGGCCCCAGCTTTCTGACTCTCCATGGTGGTAAAAAGGCCCCGTTCCAGATCCAAGAAGAAGGCTCTGTAAGCTTCTTATGTCAGCTCTATGGAACAGAGGAGGTAAAACCAACCATATGTGAGACACTAGGGCCTGGGAGATACCTAGGGAGGACATGGCCCTGGTGTCTGTCCACCACATGCTGGTAGAGAACATGAAGCCTGCATGTAAATGGCTGCAGATGTGTGGGATGTGTGGTATGGTACAATAAATTAACAGATGGAGGACATTCAGATGGAAACGAGTAAGATTTTCAACAGGTAGAAAGGACCTATGAGTCAAAAGAAACAGCACAGGTAAATGTAGAAAAGCACTGGGTTATTTAGGCCTGATTACAAATGCCAGAAAACCAAGTCCAGGGAATGGGGCTGGGAAAGACTCTGAGTGAGGAAGAGGCAGGCACCAGAACCTCAGTGCCATCAGCAGACTTTACCCTCTCTCCATCTCTCATCTCTGCTGCTATCTAGTCCAGGCCTTGTTTTTTCCCACTGCAATCAGGTTTCCATGCTGAGAACATTGTTCCTGGGGTTTCTAACAGGGAGGGCCATGGAAGCATTCTCACTGGTGTCCTAGAGGCCAGGACAAGCTCTGATTGGCAGGGAGACCACACTAGTTATCACAGTCCTCTCCCAGCAGGAAATATTTATGAGGATCTAAAGTCAGAGTGCAAGAAGGGGAGGAGCAGGCTGAGGGGTGCAGAAGAGGGGTCAGGGCCTAGAGGTTTCTACAACACTGCTTCTGGGGTCTGGAATTCCTTCCTGGGGTTGAAGTTACTGGACAACTGTCTTTGCTGCACAGGTGTTGGGAGATTAGACTGCTCTCGTTCTCTCATTCCTTTTCTCACCATTTTCCTCCCTTTTACCCCAGAGTATCCCCAGCTCTGTTAAGGATGGTTTGGAGTATCGAGGCCGGGTCTTCCTGGAATTAGTCACCCACATCAAGTCTCTCCAAGATGCTAGGATGAAGGACCTCTCCCGGGATGTGACCAGTGCAGAGGTAACCCAGGATGAAAGTGGCACTTTGCCTGCCTCAATCCATTGTGCCTCCCACTTTTGGCCCTGGCCACATGCTGAATACGGTGATGGGTGCATGAGGGTGGTGGTCAGCCTGCCTGAGTCTCTACTGAGCCACTATAGCTTCTTGCTGTGCCAAATCCCAGGTGGCCAGGGAACCCAGTAAAAACAAGATAAGGTTTTGGTTTAAGAAATGTGCCGTCTAGTTGAGGAAAAACACTCTAAGGAGCATTTTAAGGATTTTGGCTTTCTTTCTGAAGGCAGGGGAGGATCATAAGGCACGAAAGTGTTAAGAATAGTCAGGAGGGAGGAAGGTAAGCCACTCACTTATCCTGGAGAAATGGGGTACAGTCACAGGAGAAGAGAGCTGAACAGGAGAGAGTGGTTCCAGAGTCCCTTTGGAAGCACAATGATCAGAGCCAGCAACTAACAGAACATGAGAAGTGAGGCCAACTCCCCTAAGCTAACACCCATTTTCTGTTTGGGAGGAAGGGTAATTGGGTGGCTTACATCAACCTCAGCTCACTGAAGGAAGATCAGGTCTAGGGGAGATGATGAACACCACTTTGACCTGTGCTTGTGAGACATCCATGAAGACCAGTTCTGAGGCTTCTGGATAGATGGGCGTGCCATTAGCACACTAGGATCTGAACCATGGTTATGGAGGACTTGCCCAGGGGGAGTAGGCAAAGTGAAAGGAGAAGGGAGCTGAGGCTGGAGCCTATAAGGAGGCCACAACCTGGGAGGCAGGAGGAGGAAGGATTTGTGAAAGGGAGCACTGGAGCAGCCTATGGAGGGAGAGCTGCAGAAAGGAGCCATCAGCTCTCTGAGGGTGTCAGAGAAAAAGGATGAGGACTCACAAGTGTCCGCTGCTTATTGGGAAGGCACTGGTAGCTTTGGGTCAGGTGCCGTAGGCAAGGAGGGAGAAGTTGCAGATGGTGCGTGGAGACAGATGCAGAGCAACTTGGCTGGGAAGTAGAGGGAGACAAGAGCAGGTGGTAGCTAAACAGGGTCACAGTGGAGAAGGAGGGCTATGTTTAAGACAAGGGAGACCTCAGCTAGGGAACAGATTGGGAACATGCAAGAGTAGGGCAGATGTTGGCAACAGAAATGAGAGAAAGGTTAACATGATGGAGAGCAGACCCCAAGCAGATGTGAGGAATAGTGGAGAAGGGGCTTGAAAAGGGCCAAGAGAGGATGTGTGAGCTTGTACAACCTCTATTCTGCACCCCTGCCTGCACTCAGTCTCATCTAAGGAGGATGTTTAAGCCAAAAGGAAAGGGATGGTATGACCTAATGTGGGTGGAGGTGGGTAGTCATTCTCAGAGCCTAGCCTGAGCAGAGAAAAGATTCCTGCTCAGTTTCAGGAAGGGAAGGAACCAGGGCTGCCTGGGTGGAGGCGGCCAGGTGATAGAAGTATTAGAAGGTACTGCCTCCTTGATCAGCCAGGTGAGTGGGAGTCAAGGCAAGGCTTTGAGTGAGGGTGGGGGTTCAGTGATGATCTAGCTCACCCTGAAGAGAAGCAAAGATGGCTTTTGATAGAAACAGTACACCCCATCCTTGCCCCCTGCCTGTCTTTATAGCCTTGTTCATCCTTGTCTTATGTGCTGGGGGTATGGGGGTTGTTGTTTTAGAAGCAACAGAACCGCCAAAAGTATGGGCTGTGTGTCATCTTCCTTTCCTGTACCATGATGCCCAACTTTAAGGACCTGATCCAATTTGAGGTCAGCATCGGCCACTATGGAAACAAGATGGACCTGAATTACAAGCCTTTCGTCTCAACTACACAGTATAGCCCAGTGATATATGATGGTAATAGTCAGTTCCAGCCCGGAGGTGGAGAGCATCCACTGCATGCCAGGCTCTGTGCCCTTTTAAGGTGTTATAGTTCATGGAACATTCATAGGCATTGTTAACCCACATTTCACACATTAGGAAAATGAGCTTCAGGGAAGTGAAGTCACCTGATAAACATTGCACAGCTAGTGGACAGTGAGCCCACAAGAGTTGAAACCAGGTCTTGACTTCAAGTCCTCCACACTACAACTTCCCCAACCCCATCTTCTTCCCTACTACTTAGAACCTCCTTCATCCATTCATGCAACTGCCATCCACTGCTCATCTGCCTGCTTGGTATTCATCCATTTGTATCTTTATCCAATATCTACCTATTGGACACCCATAATGGGCCCTAGAGAGAAATGGTCCTCATAGTGCAGTGTCTGGGCAGCAGCAATTGGGAACTGTGAGAAATGCAGATTCTTGACCCACCCCAGTCCTAAAGAATCAGAATCTCTGGGGATGGAACCCCACAATCTGTGATTTAACAAGACTTCCAGGCAATTCAGAAGTGTGCTTAAGTTTGAGAATAACTGTTCTGGAGGAATATGGTTTCCTTTTCATCCTCACTAACTTCACCATTTTATCACCCATTAAGAGGCTTTCCATGCATTCCTTTGCTCTTCCTGTTTTTATTTAAAGTATGTTTTATTGATTATGCTATTACAGTTGTCCCATTTTTTTCTCCCCATACCCCCCTCTGCCTGGTACCTCCATTCCCTCAGCATTCCCCCCTTAATTCATGTCCATGGGTTGTACATATAAGTTCTTTGGCTTCTCCATCTCCCATACTATTCTTAATCTCCCCCTATTTTGTATGAATAAGTTATGCATCTTATTCCCTGTACCTTTTTCCAAATTCTCCTCCTTCCCCCTCCCCACTGACAACCATCCACATGATCTCCATTTCTATGATTCTGTTCCTACTCTAGATGTTTGCATAGTTTTTGTTTTAGGTTCAGTTGTTGATAGTTGTTAAGTTTGTTGTCATTTTACTGTTCACAGTTTGGATCTTCTTTTTCTTAGATAAGTCCCTTTAACATTTCATATAATAAGGGCTTGGTAATGATGAATTCCTTTAACTTGACCTTATCTGGGAAGCACTTTATCTGCCCTTCCATTGTAAATGATAGCTTTGCTGGATACAGTCATTTTGGTTGCAGGCTCTTGCTTTTCGTGACTTTGAATAGTTCTTTCCAGCCCCTTCTTCCCTGTAAGGTTTCTTTTCAGAAATCAGCTCATAGTCTATTGGGAACTCCTCTGTAGGTAACTGTCTCCTTTTCTCTTGCTGTTTTTAAAATTCTCTCTTTATCTTTAATCCTTGGCAATTTAATTATGAAGTGTCTTGATGTGGTTCTTTTTGGGTCCAACTTGATTGAGACTCTCTGGGCTTCCTGAATTATGTTTGTTTCCTTCTCCAGATCAGGGAAGTTTTCTTTCATTATTTTTTCAAATAAGTTTTTGATTTCTTGCTTTTCCTGTACTCCTGCTGGCAGCCCTATGATTCAGATGTTGGAATGTTTAAAGTTGTCCTGGAGGTTCCTAAGTCTCTCTTCATTTTTTTTTTTTTTTAATTCTTGTTTCTTCATTCTATTCTGGTTGCATGTTTATTTCTTCCTTCTGGTCCAAACAGTTGACTTGAGTCCCGGTTTCCTTCCCTTCACAGTTGGTTTCCTGTATATTTTTCTTTATTTCACTTTGCACAGTCTTCACTTCTTCCTCTATTTTGTAACCATACTCACCCAATTCTGTGAGCATCCTGATTACCAGTATTTTGAACTTGGCATCTGATATGTTGGCTATTTCCTCATCACTTAGTTATTTTTCTGGATTTTTTTATCTGTTCTTTCATTTGGGTCATGTTTCTTTGTCTTGGCATACCTGTTATGTTGTAAGAGACAGAGCCTTAGGTATTTGCAGGGGCGGGGCAACCCACTTCAATGCTCTGTGACGCTGTATGTGGGGAAGGGGTCAGCGAGGGAAAAATGTCACTTGCTCAACTCTCACCCACTTTCAATCCCTTTCCCCACTCCCCACAAGCAAATTGGGCCCTTCTGGTGCTGATTCCATGGGTGGGTGGGTTTTTGTACATTCTAGGACCATGTGGGTCTCTCCAACAGACTCTCCTATGAGACTGGGAGTTTCTCCTGCAGCTGCAAGCCCCACATGTTTTTACAGCCAGAGGTTTTGAGGCTTTATTTCCCCTGCTGGAACATATTTCTTTGTTTTGGTGCACCAGTCTGGATGAATGTTTCTTCTGTAACTCCTTGGTTGTCATACTTCCATATAGTTCAATTTTCTAGCAATTCTGATTGTTTTTGCTTTTAAATTGGTTGTTATCCCTCTTTTGGTTGTGTGAAGAGGTGAAGCATATCTACCCAAGCCTCCATCTTGGCCAGATGTTGGCCTCTTTTGAAGGTCACTCTACCTGTTTTATTTTTTATAAAACAGCTTTGTTGAACTATAATTCACAATACCATACAATTCATCCATGTAAAGTAGACACTCAGTGATTTTTAGTATATTCACAGAACTGTGCACTATCACCATGGTCAATTTTAGAACATTCATCACACCAAAAAGAAATCCTGTATCCACTAGCAATCACTTTTTATTCTCCCCCATTTCCCCAACTTTAGGCAACCACTAATCTACTTCTGTCTCTATAGAGTTTCCTATTTTGAGCCTTTCATATGCACAAAATCATACAATATGAAGAAAGACTGGCTTCTTTAACACAACATTCTACATGTTTTTATTTATTTTTAATTATATTTTATTGATTATGCTATTACAGTTGTCTCATTTCTCCCTCATCATTCTTCTCCACCCTGCACACCACCTCCCACCCATATTCCCCCCATTTAGTTCACGTCCGTGTGTCATAAGTTCTTTAGCTTCTACATTTCCCACACTATTCTTGCCCTCTCCCTGTCTATTTTCTACCCACCATCTGTGCTACTTGTTCTCTGTACCTTCCCCCTCTCTCCTCCTCCCACTCCCCTGTTGCTAACCCTCCATGTGATCTCCATTTCTGTGTTTCTGCTCCTGTTCTATTTGTTTGTTCATTTGTTTTGTTTTAGGTGTGGTTGTTAATATCTGTGAGTTTGCTGTCTTTTTACTGTCCTATTTTTTTAATCTTTTTTTCTTAGATAAGTCCCTTTAACATTTCATATAATAAGGGCTTGGTGATGATGAACTCCTTTAGCTTGACCTTATCTGAGAAGTGCTTTATCTTCCCTTCCATGACAGCTTCGCTGGATAGAGCAATCTTGGATGTAGGTTCTTGCCTTTCATGACTTGGAATATTTCTTTCCAGCCCCTTCTTGCCTTCATGGTGTCTTTTGAGAAATCAGCTGAAAGTCTGATGGGAACTCCTTTGTAGGTGACTGTGCCCTTATCCTTTGCTGCTTCTAGAATTCTCTCCTTCATTTTAATCTTGGGTAATGTAATTATGATGTGCCTTGGTGTGTTCCTCCTCGGGTCCAACTTCTTTGTGACTCTGAGCTTCCTGGACTTCCTGGAAGTCTATTTCCTTTGCCAGATTGGGAAGTTCTCCTTTATTATTTGTTCAAATAAGTTTTCCACTTGTTGCTCTTCTTCTTCCCCTTCTGGTACCCCTATAATTCAGATGTTGGAACGTTTAAAGATGTCCTGGAGGTTCCTAAGCCTCTCCTCATTTTTTTGAATTCGTGATTCTTCATTCTTTTCTGTTTGGTTGTTTCTTTCTTCCTTCTGGTTCACTCCATTGATCTGAGTCCCAGTTTTTCTCCCATCACTATTGGTTCCATGTGCATTTTCCTTCATTTCACTTAGCGTAGCCTTCATTTGTTCATCTAATTTGTGAGCAAAATCAACCAATTCTGTGAGCATCCTGATACCAGTGCTTTGAACTGTGCATCTGATAGGATGGCTATCTCTTGGTCGCTTAAATGAATTAGCTCTGGAGCTTTGATCTGTTCTCCCATTTGAGCCATGTTTTTTTTTTTGGGGGGGGGAGTCTGGTCGCGGCTACCTATGAGGGGTGGAGCCTTAGGTGTTCACCAGGGTGGGGCAGCCCAGTAGCTGGGTTGTGATACTAGATGTGGGGGCGGGGCCCAAGAGGGAACAATGGCACTTGCTCTGCTCTCTCTTGGATTCCAGTCCTTTCTGCCGCTTCCCCCAAGGAAATTGGGCCCTTCTGGTGGTGATTTCCATGTGGGTGGGCTTGTGTATGTTCTAGGACCCTGTGGGTCTCTCCAACAAACTCTCCTGTGAGGCTGAGAGTCTCTCCCAGCACCTCAACCCCCACAAGTGTTTTCAATCAGTGTTTTTAGGCTTTATTTCCCAGCACTTGTGGCCCTGCATTGCGCAGTCTGTCTTGCTGCCCGTTTTCACCTGGTTTATCTGTGTGCGAATGTGTGATTGTGGTCAGCCGCCTTGTGCGCCTCACTTGGTCTGCTCGTTGCCTCCCCGCGCTGGATAACCGCCGCCTGTGCGCCTGGGACCACTAGCCACTGCTTTTTCCTGCTGCAACCCCTCTCCACCGGCCTCCAACTCTGCCCCTCTTACTGGTCTGGATGAATTGTTGTCGGACTTCCATACAATTCAATTTTCTATCTGCTCTGGTTGGGTTTTTTTTGGTTCTGTATTTTTGTTGTCCTTAATTCTGGTTGTGAGAGGAGGCACAGTGTGTCTACCTATGCCTCCATCTTGGCCAGAACTCCTGTTTTTATTTATTTTTTAATTTGCATCCACTTTTAGTAATGATACTCTGAAAAAAATTGGCATACCATCATAGCCATTTGAAAGGGAAGACTTTACTTTTGCATGGCATAAGCTACTGATAAAAAGAACACACTATTTATTTATTTTTAATATATTTTATTGATTATGCTATTACAATTGTCCCATTCCCCGCCTTTATTCCCCTCTACCCTGCACACTGCCTTCCACCCTCATTCCCCCCCTTCAGTTCATGTCCGTGGGTCGTACACATAAGTTTTTTGGCTTCTACATTTCCTATACTATTCTTAACCTCCCCCTGTTTATTTTGTACTTACCATTTATGTTTTTCTAAAAAAAATATAGTGTATTGATTATGCTATTAGTTGTCCCATTTTCCCCCTTCACTGCTCTCCACCCTGCACACTCCCTCCCACCCACATTCCCTCCCTTTACTTCATGTCCATGTGTCATACTTATAAGTTCTTTAGCTTCTACATTTCCTATACTATTCTTGCCCTCCCCCTGTCTATTTTCTGTGTACCATCTATGCTACTTATTCTCTGTACCTTTTCCCCCTCCCACTTTCCCACTGATAACCCTCTACGTGATCTCCATTTCTGTGATTCTGTTCCTGTTCTATTGTTTGTTTTTGTTTTTTCTAGGTTCAGTTGTTGATAGTTGTGAGTTTGTTGTCATTTTACTGTTCATAGATTTTTATCTTCTTCTTTTCCTCAGATAAATCCCTTTAACATTTCATATAATAAGGGTTTGGTGATGGTGAACTCCTTTAACTTGACCTTATCTGGGATGCACTTTATCTGCCCTTCTATTCTAAATGAAAGCTTTGCTGGATAGAGCAATCTTGGAGGTAGGTCCTTGACTTTCATGACTTGGAATACTTCTTTCCAGCCCCTTCTTGCCTACAAGGTCTCTTTTGAGAAATCAGCTCATAGTCTATTGGGAACTCCTTTGTAGGTAACTGTCTCATTTTCTCTTGCTGCTTTAAGATTCTCCTTATCTTTAATATTGGATAATTTAATTACGATGTGCCTTGGTGTGTGCCTCCTTGGATCCAACTTCTTTGGGACTCTCTGAGCTTCCTGGACTTCCTAGAAATCTATTTCCTTTGCCAGATTGGGGAAGTTCTCTTTCATTATTTGTTCAACTAAGTTTTCATTTTCTTGCTCTTCCTCTTCTGGCACCCCTATGATTCGGATGTTGGAATGTTTAAAGTTGTCCTGGAGGTTCCTAAGCCTCTCCTCATATTTTTGAATTCTTGTTTCTTCATTCTGTTCTGGTTGCATTCTTCCTTTTGGTCCAAACAGTTGATTTGAATTCTGGTTTCCTTCCCTTCACTGTTGGTTCGTTGTACATTTTCCTTTATTTCACTTTTCATAGCCTTCATTTTTTCCCTCTCTTTTGTGACCATACTAAACCATTTCTGTGAGCATTCTGATTACCATTGTTTTGAACTCTGCATCTGATAGGTTGGCTATCTCTTTGTCACTTAGTTGTATGTGGGTTGTTTTTTTTTTTTTTTTGCATTTTTTAAAATTTATTTTAATTGTTGTTCTTGTACAGTTTTCTGTCTTTTGCTCCCATTCCAGCCCACCGCCCCAGCCCTCCCCACCCCCCTCCCATTTCCACCCCTGCTAGTTTTTGTCCATGTGACCTTTATACTTGTTGCTCCAAACCCTTCCCCTTTCCCCCTGAAATTCCCTGCCCTCTCCCCTCTGGTGACTATCAACCCCTTCTCAATTTCAGTGTCTTTGGTTATATTGTGCTTGTTTGTTTGTTTTTTTGATTAGGTTCCTGTTAAAGGTGAGATCATATGGTATTTGTCCTTCACTGCCTGGCTTAATTCACTTAGCATAATGCTCTCCAGTTCCATCCATGCTGTCTCGAAGGGTAGGAGTTCCTTCTTTCTTTCTGCTGCATAGAATTCCATTGTGTATCTTTGTCACTTAGTTGTATGTTTTCTGGAGTCTGATCTGTCTTTCATTTGGGCCTCTTTTTTTTTTTTTTTTGTCTTGGCCACCATTTACGTAGTAAGAGGTGGAGCCTTAGGTGTTCACCAGGGCAGAGCAACCCAGGTCACTGCATTGCAGGGCTGTTTGTGGGGGAGGGGTCTGAGAGGGAACAATGGCACTTGTTCTGCACTCTGCTGGCTTTCAGTCACTTCTGCCACTACCCACAAGCAAATTGGGCCCTTCTGGTGCTGATTCCCAGGTGGGTGGTTTTGTGTACATTCTCGGATCCCATGGGTCTCTCCAACAAACTCTCCTGTGAGGCTGGGAGTTTCTCCCACTGCCGCTACTCTCACAGGTTTTTTCAGTCAGAGGTTTTGAAGCTTTATTTCCCCACACTGGAATCCTGGATTGTGTGGTCTGTCTCACTCACCAGTTGCTCCTCTTGGTTTATCCGCACTCAAATATAGGACCACCTACTCCACCAGCCATCTTGCTGAGAGTCCTCTCCATCCGGTTCTGTCTCTGTCCCTCCTACTGGTCTGGATGAATATTTCTTCTTTAACTCCTTAGTTGTAGGATTTCCATACAGTTCAATTTTCTGTCAAGTTTGGTTGTTTTTTGTTTTTAAATTTATTGTTGGCCTTCTTTTGGTTGTGTGAGGAGGCACAGTGTGACTACCTACGTCTCCATCTTGCCCAGAAGTTCCCATGAACGTAGTAAGTGTTCAGTCATGCCTTCTACTTGTTTTTAAATTAAAAAATAAATATAGAAAAAATATATAAATGCATATATATTTTAAAGAAGAGGAATGAAAGTAGAGGAATGAAAGTAGTACCCATGGTCCTGACTCGCATGGCTCAGTTGGTTGAGCATCATCTTGCAAAACGAAAGGTTGTTGGTTCAATTCCTGGTCAGGACACATGCCTGTGTTGCAGGCTGGTCCCCAGCTGGGGAAGGCATGTGCAAGAGGCAACTGATGGATGTTTCTTTCACATGCTGATGTTTTCCTCCCACTCTTTTTACCTCCCTATCCCTCGTTGTAAAAATAAATAAATAAAATCTTTAATAAAGAAAAAATGGGTAGTACCCACAAGCTTACCACTCAGCTTAAAAGAGAGAAAATTGTCTGTCTCTTAGACACTCCCCCCATATTCTTTCTAGATCCATTTACCCAAGAAATAACCACAATTCTGACTCTTGTGAAATTCACACCCTTGTTTTTAAAAAAATTCTTACCACCTATGTGTGTAGCCCTAAAGAGCATATTATTGTTGCATTTTCTTTCTTAACAAAAAATTTTGTGGACATTTTTTTATTTTTAAAGATTTTATTTATTGGGCTTCCGGCCAAGATGGAGGCATAGGCAGACGCACTGTGTCTCTTCTCACAACCAAATTAAGGACAACAAAGATTTAGAAACAAGAAAACAACCAGATCTCAGAAAATCAAACTGTTTGGAAGTCCAACAACGATTCATCCAGACCGGTAAGAGGGGCGGAGTCGCGGCAGGAAAAAGCGGAGGTTCGGACGGGC